>JAUZND010003649.1:0-12138 GCA_034780555.1 Coelogynopora nodosa
ATTATTTCTGATTTATTTCTTTTCTTTCTATCTGGTGAGCTGATTTTGCCTGATTGATGGTTCCAATCAATTTTACATAAGGAGTAGGGTATTCAATTTAATTGTAGGCTTATCTTTATTATTTTTTTATTTATTTCAGCATAAATAAGATATAAAACAAGACCAGGAGGAGTAAATAGCTTACAATTATTTTAATTTAGGTACGAAATATCAGATGGAACCTTTATAATTTAAAACTGAAAATTAAAAACCACCTTATATGTTTATTGATTTGTTATACTATTGGCAAATGTGTATAGTTGACAACAGTATAAAACTATTGGTAAACTAGTGATTTACAGAATAAATATATTGTTTATTTATTTGACATAGTTATATTATTAATTGATTAATGTATGTTAAATAATAGTGATATTATTTTATTACTTTTATATATTTTAAATTAAAGTAATACATACAAATAGTATTAAAGTATTTAATTGGTATTTATTTATAATTTTCTAATAATGTGCAATATCTATCATAATGTACATATATTAATTCTAGAAGTTATGTTTGTTTATCTTAATAAGTGGTTTGTGAATCAGGCATGGGATTGTTCAGGCTGAAAGGGTCATTTTTCTAATTCATCCAAAAATGATATAAAAGTTCAAAACTAAGGGTAGGGGGTATACACATAGAATGTACTGTATACAATATTTAAACATTTGTCTTGATCTTCTAGCAAATAGTAATAATTGATGAGAATTTTTACAATTATAAAATTATACCTACTTGTACCATTTAGTGTTGTGGAACATTCAAAAAAAGTATTTAAATAAATTGATATATACATATTTCTAAATTCATACACATTTTATTTATTGTTTAATCTGCACAATTCTAGAATAGTTATTAAAGATAAATTGGTAAGTAAATTTGTCAAATATAGCCAAGCTGATCACCTAATTAAATTGCCTCTTGTTTTTTGTGTAAAACTATATTTTATTGTACAATTTATACATACATAAATAAAAAAATTAATATATATACATAATTTTCTATGCATCTTTGTTTTTTTCACTTAACAAATTTTGAAAATTGTAAAATGTGTCTTATGAAAGTATATAGTCCCCAAACAAAATAAAATATTATAAGACATCTAAACACCTATTTATATGCATTATACGTAATAAAAATTCAAATTTCAAAAGACCGCGTAGCCATGACACCCTTAACGACTTCTTGTTACAAAATACATTTCAGGCTTTTTCTGAAATTCCAATCCCATGCCTGCATAATGTTCGTGTTGAAAGCTTCCTTTACGACATTATGTCTGACAAAAAATATCTGTATTTTTTCAAAATTTATTTGAATTTTTTCAAAATTTATTTGAATTTTTTCAAAATTTATTTGAATTTTTTCAAAATTTATCTGGTGGTAATAGTGTAATATTCACATTTAGCGGGTATAAATAGTGAAATCCGCAATTTTCATAATAAATACCCTGTAAGTTGTTTGTATTATTCCTTTATTGTAATAATAAATATTTAATAAAATTAGGTAGGCCTATTAATATTCTAAATAGAATTTATCTCCGAAAATATGTTAATTCGGTTTTGAATTTACTTTGATCTTCTTTTTGCGCTTTTAAATAAAGCTATCAGTGGACCCTTGCTAAGAATTTTTTTTTGATTATAATAAATATATTACGTTCATTATAGCAAATCGTTATTTAGATATTATTCTTGATTGATTAATATCTAGTTATAGATCAAAGGCAATAATATGTTGCTTGTTTTGTTCTATTTTTGGTTTGTGGCTTGGTTATTACTTACATCGTCTTATAAAACCTTTGGGTCAAATTTGTGAAGAAAGCCTAATACTAACACTTGCTAGTACATAATTAAGTCTCTTTTGTATGTATTATTCTATTGCATTATGGTAAATGGTGTGTATAATTATATTTTGAGTTACATATCTGATCAATTTTATGCACAAAACAACCCGCTATTAGTTGGTTTTTTTGCAATTATGATGTCGTTTAAAATGTTTTATACATTTGTATTAAAAGCATAATATAATATCTCTTCTATTTACTGTTGTCCAGTAATTCAGTATAATATTAACATACATGTTTCCTCGTAATAACTTTTATTTTTATCATATGAAATGGATACCTAGTATTGAGAGACCTAGATTGATTTGATGTTTGCATAAATTCGACGGCCCAATAGACTGATATCTGAATAGAATAACAACTTTATTTCTCTATTCGTTTCGCATCTTCACTATTTCTGTCGTAGTTCGTTGCATTATTTGACTGAAAAAAGATTTTTAGCTTTGTAGTGAGATAACCCATTCTAAATTAGATCAATATTATTTTCATTAAACTAAATGGTGAGACATAGCTGATCGATTTTTGGAAGAATAATAGTCTTTCATGTTCGAAAGAAGATATTTTACACTTTAGTCTGATTGCACTATAACACTGATTAATTAATTATTTATTGATTAATTTTTTGTTTCTTATGTAAATATAACAAATCCAGTGATACTGAATCCTCTTGTTTTTTTCAACTAATTAATTTTTACAAACAGTAATTAATAGTACATTAGGAATCACTTTTTTAATTGATTCTAAATTCCCCAGTTACCAAAGTATAGGACATTGCATAATGTCATAATTACATTTTCTAATTTGAAAAAATACAACTCTAAGCTGATGATGAATCAAATAGAATTAGACATTAAAAACCTTATATTTTTGAATAATTTTTACTTTATACCAGCCACCATTATAGTAATGACTCATCAAAAGGACACGAAACAACCGAACATTTTTAAAAACGAGAACTGATGGAGATGGAATAATGCTAAATCTGCTATAAATGACACACAAATAAAAAAATTATCAACCTATATTTACAGATATACAACTAACATTTTCTTGGTATTTGTAATTTATTTATTTTTCAAAGGAATTTTAAATGTTGCTTTAAAAATTGTGGGAGTATAGGAATAAATATATAAGTAACTAACCTTGAACTGAGATCTAGATGTAAAAATCGTTTGTGAAACTAATATTTTCATGGTTAAGTGAATATTTTAGTTAAACGATTCGGTATAGAAACACTGAGTTAGTAAAGAAACAATAAAACCTCTTCAAGTAGAAAATTATATAATTAAAAACACCGATCTTATTAAAATGTTGTTTGGGGAAAAAGTTTTTTTCAGCTGTGTAGTTTTTCTGGCTTTACAATACAGATAAGACCGTCATTTTCCCAGGGCTGCTAAAGATATTTTTTCAAAAGCCGTATCGACTCTATAAGTAGATAATAGTTTCTTTCGTCATCGTCAAGCTAGAAGTAAATCTCTTCACATTCATCGGAGATCTGGTTATGTGACATGAACTTGAAGCTTTTGTAGTGAGTCGAGCCAAACACCACGAAACACAGAACAATGGTCGTCTCTCAAGCCTTATCGGTCGTGGAGACCATGAAGTCCGTATCGGAGTCCATGGTTCAATTTTGGTTCACGTACCTGTTATCCACATCTGAGAGTGAACTTTTCTTTGCCTTTTGGTCAATTTGTAAAATCTATGTTTATTGTCAATTTGTTTATATTTTAAAAAGTTAATCCAAAACTAATTTCTCTGTCGCCAAACGTTTTCACAATGCGCTTTTGAATCTTCGTAGAAACAAATCTATGCATATTTGTTCCGTCGATAAAGGGGGAAAAATTTTCATCTTAGATAAAAATAATGATATTGATAAAATGAACTGCTTTTTGGATAGCCCTTCCACGAACAAAAATTAAAATACATATTAATCCGCTTTCTAAAACGCAATCTTGTTTTAATTCCGATTTGTAGTTTATTGCCTTTAAATATCTAGAATCTCGTGATTTTTTAAAAACTTTTTGATCTTTTCTTCTCTCTCTTTCATTTGCTTGTGGCTCACCTAAACTTCACGTCAAAGATAACTGTCCATTGCGTTCCATTATTTCTAGTCCTAACTCTTACTCTAAAGCTTATAAACTTTCCCCTTATTTAGGCTCGTTTTCGGATTCCCATTTAAAACATTCTTCTAATCTTATTTCCAGATTAAATCGTTTTGGATTGTGCAATGGTAAATAATGCTTTTTTACTAATGTTTCTTTACAATTACAACACCTTAGATTTTTTAACGTAAATTATCTTCTGTTAATTTCGTTCTCCCTATTTCTATCAATTGCTTTTTAGATTTGATTGATCTTGCATCTCAAAGTAAATTTTTTAGTTTTAATAATCTTTCTATTAAATTTTTTTTGGGTTTTCTATGGGTAACCTTATCTCCTGTTTTAGCTAACTTTTTCCTAAAACATGTCTAATCGGAATTACTTCCATTGTATTCTAGTATTAAGCATCTTCTTTGGCTTCGGTCTGTTGATGATGTGCTGGCTTTTGTCAATGGTTTTCTTTCCTTTACTAATTCGTTATATCCCACTCTTTAATTCAATTTTGAAATTGAAACCACTAATCTACTCCATTTATTGACATTTTGATTCTGAAATCGAACTCCTCTTTTACTTTTAACGTTTTTGTAAGCCTATTAATAGTAAGCATACTTACTAAACTAGTAATGTACTGTAAACAAAGTAATGCGTATTTTTTCATGATTTTAATAATAAAATATATGTTTTTCATGGTCTGTTTCTCCGCGCGTTTAAGATTTGTAGTGTCAATTATATACAGGCTGAATTTAGTTATATTCATAATTATATAGCCAAAATTTAGTTATCCTGAACATGACGTGTTAAATTTTTTTTTGTCACGCTACATTTTTGCTAAACAAGACGATAAAACCCTATCTCCTTTTTCTACTTCTAAAGAAATAACTCTCCCATACACTGCCGCTATTATTTCTAATTTCAATCACCGTTTTTTAAACTATTGTAAATCTGGCATTATTTTTAAATATCCTTACACTCTTTGTTCTGATTTAGTCCTTCATAAGTTTTATTCGATTAAATCCCAAATAGTAGTCTACAAAGAAAAGTGTAATAATTGGCTGTTTTCTTATTTTTGGTGAAACTAGTAGAGATTTATATATTCGCTTGATACTAGAACATCGTAAGAATATATTGCCAATCAAATCTGATAATGCTATTTATAATCACATTACACTTTACATACCCCAATTTTTATAATGCCATTATAATAATACACCATTATAGGGATTATAAATTACTTTAATAGTTGAATTCATTATTATTGTTAAAAATAAGAACATAGCTCTTAATCAACTCAAGTTTCTATCCTGTAGATCTTGGCATTTTAAAATGTATTATATATCTGTATGTCGCTTATTCCTTCTGTGTGTAATTCTTTCTATGCACTATATTTAATGGTTTGTTTTCTGATATTTTTCATTGTACCCATAATTATTAACCTTGTTTGGGTTTGAAAGCTCACTCTGAGATAGGCTTTACAGCAAGCCCCCTGACTCCCCACGTTGCAGATTCCTATCCGAGCGGGCGACAGCCGACCGCAACTTCGCGCTGGCCTACTACATGCGCGAGAAGGAGTGCTTCCCGGCGGCAACTAACCTACAGGAGGCCCTCGACTTCTACTTCCAGATGTGCTCGGTGGAGGTGACCTGCGAGTCGGCCAGTGTGATCGCGGCCACGCTGGCCAACGGCGGCATCTGCCCCATCACCGGTGAACGGGTGCTCTCCTCGGAGGCCGTGCGTGATACGCTGTCACTGATGCACTCCTGCGGCATGTACGACTACTCGGGCCAGTTCGCTTTTAAGGTGGGACCAGCGAAATGTCGGAAGTGGTAACGGTATTAGAGCCGGTCAGATAGCCTTGTTGAAATCAGTGGAAAAGCTTTGTCTGAGCGAGGGAATAACAAAATACAGACTAATTATGGTTGCATAAAATCCCTTTATGAATCTATGGAAAACTGATTTACTTTATTTTTAATAAATTCAATTATTAAATTCAGCTTTTCACTTTTTTTTAAGCTAAAAAAGTATCTTTTTAAACATGAATCAAAATATGACTAAGGTAAAGCGTACCTGAAATATGTTTAAATTAGTTAAAACTCCAATGGAGTCATTACGTAACTCTAAAAATAATCCTATTTTTCATATTAGGTTCACTTCACTTGCAACGAATGCTGATTTAATTAAATACTGAGCTGATCGGAATGGACTCGAGAGAAACAGTTCCATTATGCTTATTAAATGATTGAAAGAAATTATATTTGTTATTCAAATTAGTCCCAACTCAACCCCCAATATTCAAGATAATTATGAATTCTAGAATTTAGACGCTAAGTTGGAATATGATTATTTTATTACAAATTGTTTTAAATTACACCTTTAATACTTTCTGTTTTTTGCTTGATAATCTAAAATGAAAATTATACTTCAAAATTGTTTAAAAAATATTATATTATGTTATCATAAATTTGGGTAAAATTACACTATTACTAATAATTGAATTTCCTTTACTTTTGGTTACTTAATTCAATTTATATTTTTTAATTGTTTTTTTAAAATAAAATACTTGGACTTTTAGAAAATGTATTCAAATTTCTGATTTTGGTATGATGACTATTCCTTATTTCACCATCATAATATATCATCACGTTGTATAGTTATGATCGTTTGACATTTTTTAATTGAACATAATATTACAATCAATGAAAAAGAGTTGGTTGTAATGATTTCATTGTGAATAATCTATGTACCTTTTCCACTCAGTTTTCGTTTAGCAATTACTTTCTTTATTTACTTTATTCTCTTTAAAAATACTGATAAAATGTATCGTAAATGCTCCACAGATTCGCTGTTCGGCTATCCCACACGAGTGATACGATCTGTTAGACAGCGTTAATTGGCAGCATACTAATCTATAGAGTTTGTGTATGTTCTTTCGTCTTTAGTGCGGCATTCCGAGCAAATCCGGTGTGTCCGGGGCCATCCTTCTCGTCATCCCCAATCTCATGGGCATCTGTCTCTGGTCACCACCGATCGATAAGCAGGGCAACTCAGCACGTGGCATTCAATTCTGTTCGGTGAGATCATTCTGTTCCATTATTTATACTAATTTGATTGAGTCAATTATGTCGTTTTCATTTTTAATCGATAAATGTACTGTAATTAATTAAGTACCTAATTGTAGATTTTAATGTTTATTTGAAAATACGATAGTTAAATCTTAAAAGGTATTCCAACTTCAATTTTAATATAAATTTTCCACATTTGGTTTTTTAACTGAAAAACTTAACGTAATCATATCATTTTGCCTTTTAAACCGAACTATTTTTGCTACATTCGGCGCGACGCGTGCGGTGTTTAAATCTTAATAACTGCCTTTGTTTCTTAAGTTTTTCTAACTAATGATTGTCAACTGATCATTCGACAGGAGCTTGTCAAACGTTTCAACTTCCACAACTACGACAGTCTGCTCCACTCGCAGGACAAAATAGACCCCCGAAAGGCGCATCTTGAGGACGATTCTCACAACATCGTGTCTCTTCTCTTCTCCGCTTACTGCAACGATATCAGCGCCCTGCGTCGGTGAGTGACTGAAGGTTTTTGTTTCTACAGTCTAACCGTAACTGTTAAGATTTAATTAAGCTACATTAATATTAAGTTGGTATATTCTGCATTGGTTGTGATTTTTTATAAAATAAAAAAGGTCTCGTTAACATTTTTATAAATATTCTACGGTAGATATACTAGCGTTTAATATTCTTATAAAATGCTTATATTTAATTAATTATTACTAAATTTATGAATTATAATATAATTGGATAACACAACATGCTGTGACGTACAGTTAGCTAACAGTTATTTAATAGAAAACAAATAGAATTTTATTGTACATGTATATTATTATGAAAGGTAATATGAACTATGATTATAAAAATAGTTTGTTAAAAATATATAGTATATTCTGCTTCATATTTCGGGTGGTATCAGAAAATTTAGCATAATAAATAAATAAAACAAAGAAACTGATTGAATAAGTGCCCTTTCTGTACGCGAATGAAAAAGTCAACATAATATGTATTTATTTTTTGAATATTATTATTCAGATCATAGAAAAGGCATTGATTTTTCAGATTTACAAAAATTTGAATTTTTGACACCCTTATTATACATATAAAAAAATTTAATAATAAATGAGTTTAAATCATTAATATACAAACATTATATTCCGCATTCTTTTTTTTTGTGTACATATAGACTTACTATATTAAATTCAAACTCCTATTAAATTTTCGATATAACCTTCGAATGTTTAAATTCTTATAATATATTCAACCGGTTTCACTGATTTTTTCTACAAAATAGTATTCTACTACTTGCTTCAGTAAGTAATGTGCTGCTATATCACGAAAAACTGCAACAAACTATCCCTCCTAATCCCATTCAACTAGGGCCTATCTTACTGAGGCCTCCCTCGTTGTGAGCGACTATGACGGACGCACCGCTCTGCACATCGCGGCCGCCGAGGGGAACCTGGAGGCGGTTCAGTTCTTGCTGGAAATCGGTGGAGTGGACCCCCAGCCGCGGGACCGTTGGGGTTACTCGCCGCTCAGTGAAGCCCGTCGCTTCGGCAAGGCGGCTGTCGTCGCCTATTTGGAGACCAAGTGGCCCGCCGCCGCCGCCGATGGCGGTCAGGAGGTTCCTATGTATACTGAGAAGGATGAGGGGAGTGATGGGGATCCGCCATCCTCCACGGCTTAATTTGGTGCGGTCGTTATTTGTACAAGAACAAGTCAAATTTGGAGCTAATGTGGTTGTTTACCTATTTAGCGGGGTTAAAAGAGCCATCTGTGTTTATTTATGTGTGCTGCAGAGCGAAATCGATAATATAGAATATCTTTTACAAAATGGTCACTCGCGTGGTACATATTATATTATGCTCGATATATTACAATAACTGCTTTAAATAGGCTAATTGGTGTGTATTTAAAAAGCACACCGGCTTGATTAATCTTATGATCCGAATTTGTTACCGGTCATATTTTAAAGTATATTTATGTATTTCACATATATAACACGCATTTAATATGTTCAAATGAGCTCTTTGTAATGGATATTTAAGTTGTCGTTTTCGTCTTTAATTAATGAAGTGTAATTTATACTCATGAATGATAAATACAGGTGATGTCTATTATATGTAAATTTATATTTGAAAAACTCGTGAGTTTGATGATATTCTAATCAATTTAAACTATTTTAAGAACATAATAAATTGAATGTGTCATGACGTCATGTTTCGTCTAGTAAAATAGGATACATGGAAATATTGAATATAAACAAGGCATAGTTATATTATATTTTACAAAATAATTTATACAGGTGTAATACTTGAAATATTTTGAAATTAATTGAAGTTTATGAACAAATATTTTCTTTAATTAGCAAGTGTATTATCCTTAATTAACAGTTATTTTAAAAGATGACGTATGATATTACGCTTCATTTTTAACAGATAATTTAATAAATATGGTTAGTATAAGCATCGTTACTTATTGTATATTATTTTGTTATACTATATATACACAATATATGCCTTGTTTATTGATAAACTAAAAATAATATATTATTATAATGTTTTATGAATTCTATTAGCGCTAACTATTGTATTATTATACCACCAATTGTAACACAAATCTATCATAGAATAATATAGTCGTTCATCCCAAATGTAAGATCCAAAGTTATCTACATTAAGCGAAAATGGTGTAAATAACGTCTATTAAATGTATTGTCTACTTTTTTGTGCATTCTGTAAAACTTAGTTTATGTTTAACGTAGTATAATAATTTATTTTATAAATTAAATTATACTGACCTATCATTATAACTATTTTTGTGAGAAGAATATTTGTGAGAAGAATATTATGAACGCCATATTGCATTGATGATATTTCTAGTCGCAAATAAATCAGATGTTTCACCGCTAATATTTGTATCCTGCGGACCGAATTAATTATTTAAAATTATGAGGTGCATACTTTTATAATGGAACGATATATTATAGAAAAAGTTATGATATTCAATAATTTTTTAGAACATTGTTTAATTACATAAAATAAATTTAAACATAATGTGCAATAAATAAGTCATACACAAAACTGTTATAAATACAATTCTATTAACTATCAGATTATATTCTTTCTTGTTTAGTTAGTTAGCTATAGATTAAGTAGACGCAGTGTTTAGTGAATTTTTATTTTTTATTAAAATGTGCACACTATAAGTTATTCACACGATGTATTTTATTTTTCAAATATTTACACGGCTAAATGGCACTTGTCTAGTTTACTAGAAATAGATTATGATACTGCTGTTGATATCTAAATTATTTTAAACAAATAATGACTACATTATATATTTTATTTCTATTTTTCTTTTAATTATTGTATAGTATTGTTCAGTTTGGTTAGCAGTAGACTATTGATGTCCTTCCGTAATGTATTGATATTTTGTATGTGCTTATTTGTATATAGTATGTAGACGATGGATGTAGGAAAAGCAGCTCTGTGTATTTTATTTTTTATGTTTTTTGCGTCTGATATTATTTTATTGTTGAATAAATATAGATTGTTTACTGAAGATTTTTATTTTATATTAACCATAAATTGTGTACACACTATAGCTCTGTTAAATGTAATATACGCATGTATTTTGAACAATGGTCATTTACAAGTGGTTTCATTTTTGATAAGTGTTTATTTGAAGGGAACGATAACAAAATAAATTAGATATGCGGTCACATTTTGTAGGGTTTACTAGTAGGAAGAGGGGGGTATTTTACCCCCACCCCCTGGAAAACCAAACTTTATATCATCCGAGTAAGCTGAAAGTTGGTATACAGATACCTTCTAAAGAACTTCTGCTTAAATGTAGACTTCTATCTTTACATTTGTTGATTTACATATTTTGCAGAAGTCTTCGATTAAATTAGAACTCTTGATGTTAGATTTGCTATATTCGACTAGTAAATCATTTGGTAAGTTAAAAATTCCGTGGTTTTGTAATTTATTAACTTTGTTAATTAGTTTGCCTGTGTAGCCATAAGGTTATATATTTTCAAGATGTGGTGTGTTATCTTCATGTTTTTGAAGGTTGAATGATGCTAGAAACAAAGAATTATGGCGAAGCCTATAATTTAAAATTGCATAATGGTATGAATTCCATAGTTTGATATTGTTCAGTATTGTTTGATCTTTGTTGGCACATCTTTTGGGAATAACGGATTAAATAATATTTAGATTTTTTTGTTACATGAAAGTATGCCGATAATGTCAGCAACATCTTTATTTTGTAATATTAATTAGTTTTATGCTTAGTACCGTCTAATCTAAACATAATTCCCTGTTTTCACAATGATTTGTTTTATGTAGTTGGCTTTTTCATGTTTATATACCCATATAGAGCCGAAATTTCAAGAACTAAAACCATATACTTTTAATGTAATTTATGTTATTCTCTATCGGTGGGAAAAAGGCCATCAGAGTGTTAATTTCCTTAAATATTTTGAATTCTATTGTTTAAGGCCAACTAATTTATAACGTTATAACTCTAGTCTCATAGTATTAAAATGCTAATTACATTTTAAAACGGTAATTTATTTAACACAGTCCATTAATTATTTTATTATTCATTTAATATATTTTAAAAAATACTATATTATGGTAAATAATCAGTATAGATAAATATATAAAATCACTATGCTTTCGGGATAATTACAAAATAATTTCAGTCGTTCTCCGCACTCAGGAAATTAACTATAAATTATATCTCAAGAATAAATGTATTTATTAATTACTTAATCAATTACTGAATATATATTTACAACGGAAGCTCCTTCAGACATTACATTTATTCAAGCCATTTTACTAAAATAGTAAGAAAAAGATTAATCCATATTAAAACAGATATTGTGGATAGTTTGAGAAATATTGAACACTCATGTAAACCAATAAAACAAATACTTCCCATAAGATACAAAAAATAATTTTAACAATATAGGACGCCGCAAGCCCGTAGCCAGCCTTTTTAAAGGGTGATCGTTCGTTTTTATCAACAAATAGGGCATTTCCATATTATCTATAAAACTATGTACAGATGTATAATGAAACGTCTC
>JAUZND010003650.1:0-12137 GCA_034780555.1 Coelogynopora nodosa
CCCCCCCCCAGTCATGATCTATTTATAGACATGAGTCTTAAATCTATTTATAAGTGAATTCGAATCCACTCTTCATATACTACTTATACTGTTAATGTCTAACTATAATAGATAATGAATATTAATTTTAAAGATAGCCTAAATGTGGCAAATGGTACGAAAAGTTCCTGTAGCAGGGTCATCCGGTAAGCGGGAACATATTTAGTAATCATCAAATGGAGACACATTATAATCTAAAACAACAACAAAAAATATTTTTTCACATTTTTAATTTTCAGAAAATGAATTAAAAACGGTAAAAGTTTGGGAAAATACACCGAATTGTCCATGAGCTAAAAACTGAAAATTTACATTTTTGAATAGAGTTAGTCGTCGCATTCTCCTTCTAATTTCTATGATGAAATAGTTGTTCTATTCCTGATAAATTATTTATTTAATATAATGTCTCTGATGTTTTATTTTACGTTTCAGAATAATAAATACGGACTACTATACAGACAAAATACTGTACGATATATATTTTTTAATTTTCATAAATACATTTCAAATACATTAAATAATTTTAGAAGCAACAATGGGAGGGTTCAACTTAAAACACCACTGTTTGATAGTTCACAGAATTACTCAGAATCTATTGATGTGATCATACTTATATTTCCAGTATCTGCTTAATTATTATTAAAGCATTTTCGATTCCATACAATAGAATATTATTAATAGATAGGACGGAGCGGAGAAGTTGATAATGTTTAGCTATACATGGCTCAAATGAGTAAAAAAACAATTTTAAATTATTTACTTTTTTTGAGAACATTTTAAGCTGAAGCCTTCTTTCACTGATCACTCACATCCTTACAAAACATTTAGTTAACAAATCTGTTTGTCGTTTCTATTCTAACATATATTATAATGTCATATATATACCGGTGATAAAATATTGTCCAAAAACGGATTTTTCAACTTAATTTTTGTTGCAATTAAATAGACAGCAGCTAAATAGGTTTTCAATGGCGCCTAGTAGTGCCGTTATGGTTAAAACAGCTATAATTGGGGACATTCCGCAGGAACACGGCGACATTTTAGTCTAAAACCTCCTTTATCGACACCGAGGGCACCAGTAATTTGGTCGCTAAACACATTATTGTCAAAGAGCAACATTATTGTTTCCAGCTTATTAGCTGCTCGCGTCAGCAGCTGGACATATCTCACGGCACTACAACTGAGAGTGCGTGGCTCTCTAAAAAGTCAGTATACAATTAAACTGTTTGAGTAGTATATACCATGAAAGCCGGAAAATAATCACATATAGATAAGAGACTGAGAATATAATCTGAATGAGTACTTTGTTGTTGTTGAATGTTCAATTCATATCTGCATATATTATATCATCCATGTAAAATATCGTTATCTCGAGCTTACCCTATACAACATGTCAATATATATGTATTCGTATATTATACTACTTATAAACCTTTTCTTAAAGCTTATTTATCATGTTTATCTTGTCTAATCGTACACGAGTCTTGTCACCATAATAACTAATTATAGACTTGAAACGCGTTGAACGTGTACAAAACAGTGATGCCCGTTTTACTTAATGTATTCTCTAATCATTTAATGCTTTAACTAATGTATTTTCTAAGTATAAAGCTAGGTTACATATATTCTAAATATTCTGTCATTAGAAATTATACAAAATATGCATCACTTATGAATAATACATAACATATATCTTTAATACTGATTTTAAAATATCTACTGCTTTCTTTTAAAAACATTTAACATATAATAGAATTATGTAATCCTGTTAAACTAGTACCGATATGCCGACCTAACTACGACGTTTTATAAATGAATATACTTATAATATACTTAACAACTCAATAGTATATATGTTTACAAAATGTAATGTAAATAAATATAACTTTAATGAACAATACTTATAAGTAGGTGGGTTTGCACCATTTACACTGTGAGTATATATTATATCAGGTATTAGAACACCTTGACTGTACAAATTCTAGGTATTTTATTAGCTACAAAACCTATATGTCGCTATGCGAGGTTACTAATTCATATTATAATATATTGCACATAAATCAATATAACATCGTATATTAGAGTTAACCAATTAATAATGATAGTACATTTAGTAATACAATAAATGTAGATTAGCTTATAACTAAATCTGATAAATCTAGTAACCTTTGATTTACATATTTTTAAAATTAATTTTAAGCCATTTATAGTAGAGTGGTACTAACAACAAAAATTATATAAATGTTTAAAAATAGATGAATAAAAAATAATGTGTCATTTTATTTGGAAAGATTTCTGCGCGTGTGCAAATTAGTTCAGAAATTTTTGAACAAACCCCACCTACCCATATCCTGGTCTAATAATTAATTGCACATGTTTTGCAAATTATAAGACCCAATAAAAATCACAAAAATTACAATATTCTCCTCCCTAATATATATATTATCGATTGCTGGTCATTTTTAGTTTCATATAATAAGGCTAAATAAGCTGACTGTGTTATCAGAACCCCCCTATGGGAATTACATACGTTCTGTTATACAATACAGTGAATAACTACCAACACAGTGCCAACAAGACCAAGCACCGGCGGGCACCTCGCCGCCCATGGTACACTTACCCCGCCGGTGAAGACGTCGCGCACATCGCGGTGAACAGCCTTCTGTTTCTTGCGCACGGTGATCGCGTTGAGCGCCGTGAGCTGCTGACTCAGGAGGCGATTGTAGCGCCGATTCGTGGTGAAGAAGACGTCCTTGTGATCGTCCCCCTCCTCGATGCCGATCATGAGGCCCTCTGTGCCGGAGGAACGCCACGGAAGCACGCAAACACACACAGAAAACTTATTATTTATAAAAAACAACAAAAAGGCTGCTAATATTTAAATAAATAAAAAGGAAACTTTTTTTTCGACCAGTTTCGCTTTTTCAAGGAATTTTATTTTATATTACAATAATTTAATGACACATGCTTTGAATTAATAAACAAACATTTAAATTAAAAACATTTAAATTACAAAATTTGAATAAAATAAACTTATAAGAATAAAACATTATGAACTGAAAATACAAAAGAAATAATCAATCTAAATCAGTAGAAAAAGTCGAAACCGCTCGGAAAAATAGCGTTTTTATTTATTATATGAGATATATATATACATATACAGTAACGATAGAGATGAAACGAGGACGCCCTTTATCAATCAGTGACACAGATATACCTTTCGGATACCTCGATAGGTGACACAGAGACAAAAACTCGAAAGTTTTTATATTTATTTCTATCATTTTATTGGGGTGGAGGAAAAAGAACTAATTTTCAAATGTCGGCTATAAAACAAGTAGCTACGATAAACAATCAATGCCAATTGAAAGAACGTAATAGTTCATTAAAACTAGTTATAATTCTTGTATTTGTTTATTTCAGAATTATTTCAATTGTATATAAACGTATTTCAATCATTTTTATCGACATTCTAAAATCCCTTTCATTGTGTTTTTCTTAGTTACTTTGATTAGTTTCAAATTTATCTTGTTTACTTTAGCTACTTTTGCATTGACGACATTGAAAAATACAGGTTAATATTACTTCAGATTTGTAGTCTGGTTTTAAATTACAACCATTGTTCTTTACAAACAAACAAAAGGCTTCAATTTATACGGAATACCAAGTTATGAGGATAAATACAGAAGACCTACTCCTCACAAGAGCAAATTATTTAGCTGTTATTCTTATCAGTATAAATAAAACATAAATATATTTAAAAAAACATTCAAGATTGCCTGTTTACAATGATGGTGAAACAAAGCAATTTCTTTGGTATATACTTCACTTCCCAAAAAGATGCAGTATGAAACATCATCTTCATGCAGCATACAATAGGCCTAGTACATACAACAAAAAAAGTAAAAATTATCTATATAATTAATAATAACGTATTATCAAGAAAATAAAAATTAAAAAATTTTATTGTGAGAATTCAAGTTGATTTAAATCGATTTCTTAAGCTTTCTGATACACATACCATTGGTAGTCATGGTTATATAATTCGTCGAAGTAATTATAACCATGCATCGACTGTCACTTATATAGTGTACCTCTAAGTTAGCCTAAAGATAGAAATGACGACCGTCTAAAGTATGTATGTTGTAATATCTCTTTCAAGGTAAGAAAGATAAGAGTAAGGAAAGTAAGCACGCTCATTTTCTTTCTTTTATCAGTCAATCAGTGACAAAGTTAAGTGAATAAGCTGTTGTGGCAGTAAGCTATAAAGGTTTGATAATGGCTTGATATTATGTCTGCACTTTATGGTAGTATCTGATTATGCAGTAATTTAATCCAAGTCGATTACAGATTTGATAAATGGATTTTATAACATTGTGTGTACTTCAGCACTGAACAATGCAGTTAAATGTCAAATATAAAGTTTATTCAGTCATAACATGCGATTTGAATGTGTATATTAGTGTTCAACTATTTTAGACAAAAACAAAACGAAAAACTGTTCCTGAAAAAACTATTTTCTAATATAATGTAATAACAAAATGCAGCAATAGCTAATATATCATAAGTTTAATATTATTTAACTATATTATATGAATAAATACTTTAATTATAAATAAATTAGTGATACGGATATATTTCACAATGTACTTTTCAGCACACCACTGATTATAATTTATCAGTGTAACTAAAATAATATATGAATCCTTTAAAAATCACCTCCTTTAAAATTGTAAGCCTTTAATTGCATAGCATAATAATACCACCATTGACATATCAAGAAAATTACGGTTGTATTTATATAACACTTATAACCTTGTCCAGCATGTTCGCTTTTTACAAAAATTAACTTCAAATGCTGATTTTATAAAATCTTTTTGAAAAAATACTAATACATTATATGAGCGTATACAACAGTAAATATGTAAATAGGGTCACTGTATATATATATATATTGAATTCTGAATATAATAAACATTATAAAAAATACCATTCTATGAGAACTGAGCAGATGTACTCACCAAATCTATATAATACATAAGCAGTTAAATAATTTGGATATATGCTGCAATTTATTTAAGACATAAAGCTAATAAATTATAACAGGGCGATGACAATATATCCGATTATAATTATTTAATACAACAAATTATTTGCAACAAAGCTATGCAATTTCGCAAGAGTTCATTTTACTTATACTGCAGGTTGAAGCTGTGTTAAAATGTATGATTTAATGACTGCACAATTACAACTATTGTAATCTAAATCACAATATCCGAGATTTTTTATACATTCAACAAAATGTAATATACGAGTACAAATGTTTGTGGTTTGTACCGAATTTTTCAGATCATACAAGATTCAGGCCTAATCGGTCGCACATTGCTGAATTGATCAAATTACAACAGGTGCATTAAAGCACGGTACAAATACCATTTGATGTTTGGCCTTTGTTTAAAAATAAAAATAAACTAAGGTATAAGTTTGAATAATGTGATAAACGTCAATCTTTCTGATGTGTCAAAAAAATCCCATCAACAGTGAATAACTGAAGGCGGCAGAACTTGACATTACAAGTCGTAATTTGTACGGGATATATACTATAAGCCTTTTTTAACAAGACATAAATATTCCGACAATATTAATAGTTGAATAAAATTACAAAAAGTAACAGTACAATGAGAATATTCATTATATCGTAGAATTCGCCAATCTATAAGGGAAATATTTCAACATTTTACACCATTCTTAAAAACTAAACTCTCGGATTTAAATAACTCTACAAGTGAAATGAGACAAAAATCCTCCGTGATGTCTATAATGTTTTTATACTATTATCACCTACGTAAAAATGGATACATATAAAGCATAATGAACACACCATAATACTAAGGTTACACACCCTACATATAGGTATGTATACATGGACTGTATTAGACCTACAAAAGTTAACGCTATATACTGAAATAATTCATAACGAAGTATAACCCGCGACGCACAATTAATCGTTTAAACAAGTAGAAAAGAGATGGAAAAATTATATTGAGACTCTATGTCGAAATGGAGTCAAATTAGTTAGCCACAATGACACCGAACTAATTATTTAGTAAACAAATACAGAATCCTAAAAATCCATGCAATGTTCAACTACATACTTGTAAGTAAATCTAAACAGGAACTACACCAACATTGATTAATTAACGAATAAACATTAACAGCAAAAATAAATTCAGACTATAAGTGCTATTGAGTTAATTGAAAGATCAATACATCAATATAACCAGTTTCAATGATGAAGAAGCCACCAAAACTAACCTTCGTTGTTGTTATTTGAATTAGTAAAAGCTGGAGAAAACAAGATACGGTCTTAAGAGATATCCATATGTAAGGGATCATTTTGGATTGCATTTAAAAGAGACCGTATAAAGCTCATTCGAACAAATAACCAGTCGAAAATTGATTCTGGTATTTAACTGACACTGATCAGAAAAAAATTGAAAATGTACTTTTTACTTCTTTTTTTATTTCTTCATTTAATTTAACCCACAGATTAACATGCTACATAGGCCTAGCCCCATTTTTTCTTTATATTTATACCATTTATAAGTATATTGATTAACAGTTCACAGGAGGAATTCCTCCAGAAAAATGAATAAACGTAAAAACATTTCACATTATGCTATATAGCTGGTAGAATTTAAATAGTAAAAAATATTATTATTGTAGGTATATATACATTTATTTAAGAGACTATATCAATCTTATTCGGACTTTCAAAAAATTAATAGAAAACAAGAGTTAAAAAACCTAAAACAAACATATATTTTACATCATCTGTATTTGTATTTTTGAAAAAAACGTAATATTCCTAAAAATATATAATTCTCTTCATTCTTACTTATACTATACAGTCGACCACAAATATAAAATATATGGTAACTAAACTTGTAACTGTATCTGAAAACATATATATCAACCAGCAAAACTCTTCGTTAGGGCCTAATCTGTCGCTACTATGGTAATTTATCATTCTATTTTCTTAGTTTATTTCA
This sequence comes from Coelogynopora nodosa, assembly GCA_034780555.1. NCBI lineage: Eukaryota > Metazoa > Platyhelminthes > Proseriata > Coelogynoporidae > Coelogynopora > Coelogynopora nodosa. The sequence goes on from JAUZND010003650.1 coordinate 7,092, forward strand.
AAATTATTAATAACAAATATTGCCTTCTTAAGAGTTTAATACATTGAAATAAGTGTTTTCTCACTTTCAAAGTTTTTGGTCAGATTATCCATTCCAATCGTCTGAAGTGTCATCAGACTCCTCCTCTGCTCAGCTGAAAACAAACGAAATGTATAAAAATAGAAAAAAAGTAACAAAAAACATTCACCAAAAGCTCCCCCACCATATTGTATATGAATTTCCAGCAAAGAATGAAAAGGAAAGTTTTACCTCTTTATTTATCCGCTCTTAATATATATTAGATCTACAAGTTCCTAATTAATGTACAAAACAAATATAAGCTATAGTTTGCGCTGTGTGTGGTTTAATGATTAAATGAAGCCAGATTTCATATTCCTAAATTGACTGATTGTATAGTTTTCATTGTCACTATCCTAGAACAAATTTTGAATAGAAGTTGACCGTGCAGAGAAAGAAAACATTGATTAAAGCTATAATTCATATATTATAGAAAACAAGTTAAAAAGTGAATATGGAATATGTTCTCCAAAAAAAAAAAGTATGAAACATTTGAAGCAAAAAATCTAAATAAATAATCATTAAAAGATAATTACGATACATCAACAACATTTGTAGTATTAGAATGATATCTAAAGTTTACATGTTTTACAAAAACCTATGAACAAAATTATGAAACTTCGTTTTAAATGAAAAGCTTAGAAAGCATTTTCTTAATAACAATTATATTTAAATAAATAGTTTAAAATCTTAATTTCAGTCGTTGGCAGTTGTCGATATATTTTACTTGAAGACATGAAATATAAGATACATTCACAACCTGAGGGATTAATATTTACAAAATGTTAATGTATGTCATTCAGTGTTTACAACTAAATAAGCAGAAAAACACATAAATACAATAACAAGTATTGTTACAGTTAATCTGTAATTGACAAATTTATGTAAAAACTCTTTTAAACTTATTTGCTATTACAAATACTGTGCTAGAGAAAAAATAATTTAATTTAAAAAACATCTTTTTGTTATGTAAAAAATAGAATAGAAAGACAATATCGTCACAGTTTTTGGTTGGTTATCTATTAAAAATGGACTTAATAATAAACATAATATGAAAAATTAGTAATGTGTTCAGTTACCTACTGAATATGATCTGTATAAATCGAAGTATAGAACTAAAATATTTTGTGTATATTTTGTAACACATCGTTTTAGGATCTAGATATATTTTCATTCAAAACATAATTAAAAAAATTCTAACAATTTAATTATGATAGAAAGGTTAATAGCAGTCAAAGATAAATCTGCATTTGATTCCATAAAAATATCAAAAAATAGGTGCATTTTTATATACAATACTATCAACATTTTAAATGAAGCAGACGAATAATAATATTTTTAAAAGCATAAATTTAACACAAATAAGTTCTTTGATATCTGTGTGAGAATTGTTTATGTGTTAAATCTTTCCTATATATATATATATATTATTGTTACTTTCTTAATTAACGTAACTTAATATCTTACCACTGGTGTCTTCATCAGACTTATAGTCAGAAACTTCAGAGGAATTATCCTCCAATTCTCTCATAAAATCCTCCTCCATTCTGAAACCTTTTGGTGTAGACTGCATATCATTGAGAAAAGATTCAAAAACAGGATGTCTTCATTAGAAAAGTAAAGAAAGTAATACAATATGTCAAAATGAAGTAGATATATATAATTTACCTAAACAAATTATGTAATAAAGATTATTTCAGCAGTCATTCCACACAACATTTACATTTAATAAAAACATGCATGTAACCATTACAATGAAATAATTGGTAAAATTAAATAAACCTAAAAAACGGTTTAAAAAGATAAAAGTTAAATGTCAAATTTAAACATTTGTGATTAATAAATAACTATTCAAATCCTTTTCTATGTGAGATTGTTATGATTATAATAATGGTAAAAAATATGTATCAGTTATGTTAGTAATCAACAGAAAGTTTTCGTCTGTCCTTTTTTACCCACGGTTGGTCTTTAAGATGCTGAATAGTCTAATTTCAGTAAGACTGTTATTGCTTCATATGATGAAAGTAAAGCTTTGCTTACCTTCTTAACTTGGACTTCATATATAGGCATTTACATAATACTGATTGTTGCACATACAAATACTAATGTAATTTAATAATAATTTAATAATAATTACTAATTATGCATAGATGTAATTTTTAAATAATTATAGAAAATATGCTAGTAGCACATATTATATAAAACTAAACTTAAAAAAGGATACACTTTATTTAAATGAAGTAAATGATTGGCTTATAAGAATGCCTTTAGAAGTATAATTATCTGACACATTGTGTGTATAGAATATAAATTAAGAAATGAACTAAATAAAATAAATGTTCATAATATTTTTTAAATGATAACCATGTAAATTTAATGTATAAAAGTTTGCATAAGGTAGCCACCCCACTTTAACACACAGAATATACAGCCTGATTTGTATGAATCTAATTCTGTGAGATATTTATAACATTGTCAAAATATGTAAACTATGTTTATTAGAAAATTCAAAATTTGACTTTGCAGAACATTTGACTAATATTAAAACCGTATGATATTATTTTTAGACAATGCAATGCACCTAAATTATCAATTTATAATTATATAATAATGATTTTGTAATGCTACTGACAAAGATGTTTAATAATTATGTTAAAAATATGATAAACATATATTATACTTTTTAACTTAAACCTTATTAATAACCAGTGCATATTTAATTATAATGTGGAATAGTTGCACAGGCTGCAACAAACAAAAGATTTAGGTTCATCTCATGAATAAGTGCTACAAATATGCAATAATTCAACCCTTTATAATTCTGTCTGATTAGTTTAAAAGTAAAAATTATACATCATTTTTATTAAATTTCGCATGAATTTATATATTTTCTGAAGTAATATCTCTCTTATTTAGATAATAGAATTTGTTTCTTTGTTAAAAACAATGACTATATAACAATAAAAGAAATTCATTATAGTTCAAAATATATGGATATTTTTGTAATAATAATTTGCTTCTAGTACAAACCTTTATTAAACATTTGTAATTGTCATTCAGCTAAAATGTCCTTGTTATTTTATTATGATATGCAAAAATAAAATTATTTTTATATAAAATTTAATACAGTCAAATCTGAATATATATCATTGTTTAGATTAGTGCAATTACCTATTATGCTAAAGTTACAGGTCTAATATGTTTTGCAAGGATTGATGTTGGTTAGTAAAATTTCTGAATTTTATGATATTTTTAATAATTTAAATTAATACAGAATTTCATTCAAAATATATATATATATGCATAAATAATAAAAAGTATTTAAACAAGTGATTAATTAATAAATGTGTAGTTCTATAAAAATAAAACCAGTAAACTGCCACTGAGAGTCCACAGTCCTGCACCATTATTCAGTTTTTTTTATTTTCTTTTTTTAGTATAAATATAATTTGTTACATGTGTTTAATTTATGATCTAGCCTGTCCCTGATTATATACATTTTTCGGATTTGACAGACTGTCTATTAAATCCACAGGTTTGACTTGCCATCTTATTACTCCAGACCTGTTTTACATAGAGTACAAGCTATATTTGGATTGTAAACATGTTCTACTAAAATATTTGTGGTTTGATGATGACTCATTTTGTTTGACTTTTCAGGTGTTTAGTCATAAACATTGCTTTTTCCTTTAAACATTCCTGATAATATTATAAAATTTTGTTTCTCATTGACAGTTGCATTAATAATTTCTAGTTCTAATTTTTATTTATTTTGTGGTGGTGTTGAAGAATTGAATAAAATGTGTTCTAAATATATTTATTTAAAATATTAAAAAATATATATATTTATTATTATTTTAATTCACTTGATTAGGTATGTAGGTTACTATTAACTAAATTATACTATTTGTGAACAATGATTAAATATTCAGTTTATGAGCAATGGTCTGTGAAATATAATCCTAGGTAATTACTTTAAAAAATCAGTTCCTTAAAAGTATAACACTTCTAATCATCATAAAAATGCATATATAATTAACTTAATTGTAGAATACATTGAAATATGATATTTATTATTTCATAATATATGCAAGAAATCTTCAAATCAATTAATATATGTATAACTTACTTTATGTGTTTAGTCTGATATTTTTTTAATTATTTCTACAATGATTATTAAGTAAATAATACAATAAAATTTAACATAATAGTGTGGTTGTTTGATCACTTATACTCCTCCTCTGTATTTATACCTGATCTAATTAAATAGTATTAATAATTCAAAAAATGATAATATAATAATTTAATTAAAAAAATTATTTAAAAACTATTTATGTTATATTTAATAGTTATTATTAATTAATTGAAAAATCATAGTTTGTAAACTTTATATACATAAATCTTTGGCAACCTTTTGTATAATGTATGCAAAAAAGTTTAAATACATGTCCTCATATTTACCCATTAGAATTTTTAAAATAATGTCTATTCAAGGGATGATTTTATTGTTAATTATTTTATATTTCTGCAATAGTTTACATAAATAAATATAAACAGTATTATAATATTCATATTTTAAGAGATTAATAAACAATCAAATTTATAAATTGTTAATGAATAAAATTAAAAATTAAATATTGTCTTTTTAAATAAAAGTGTACCATACTAAATAATTATGTAAATAGATTATAACAAAATTAAGTAAATAAATTAAAAATGTAATAAAAATTTTAATATACAATTTATTTATTATATTGTTGTTTATTAATCATGATTTTATGCTTTATAAGTAGTCATAATAATGTGTTTTTTTTAATTATTTTTAATTTTATTTTTAATTGTTTTTTAAAAATTATTTTATATTTCTGCAATAGTTTACATAAATAAATATAAACAGTATTATAATATTCACATTTTAAGAGATTAATAAACAATCAAATTTATAAATTGTTAATGAATAAAATTAAAAATTAAATATTGTCTTTTTAA
>JAUZND010003651.1:0-12136 GCA_034780555.1 Coelogynopora nodosa
CCCTTGTTCTTTTCTGTCCCCCCCTATTTTTCGGCATTTGATACTTCCGCAGCCTAGATGTTCTTCTGGGTAGTGAAGATCTGTTCTTTTGCCTTTTGTTCTTGTTTGTTTGTTTCTTTTTTTTCTTTCTGTTTTTGTTCCTTGGCATGCTCAGAGTGCCGTCTCAAAGGCTTTACTCTGCATGGTTGTTTCATTTCGTTTCGTTATTCCTCCGGTTTTTCCTCCGGATTTAAGTTCCAACTGTAGTAGTTTATATTAAATATAATTATTAATAAATAAATAAATAAATATTATAAATAAATATTATTAGCCCGTATGATTTTTAAAATGTAATTTTATTGAAATTGTAACAATTTTGAAACTTTTTACAAATAGAATGTTATACTTATTTTTGTTATATACTTTTATTCGTAACAAATAGCATTTACAATTTACAGTTATTCAAAATAAAAATATGTGAAAAAAGTGAATAGGCCTACCGATACATTGTATTGCATAACTATCAATCATTTTCAAATTAAGAATGTAATTTGATAATATTTTTGTAAATATGTTTAACTTACCTATATAATATCATTATCAATATTTGTAAATATAAATTTGAAAACATATTTTGAAGTGTTCATTCTAAAACTTTTTAACACGACGAACCAATCATATTCCAATTTCATGCATTTCACGCTATTTATCATTATCCAATACGATATTTATCTATTAAATTTAACCGAATAGGAAACGTTGCAAGTAAATTTGCTATAAAATGCATGGTTATTTTTCTTTATTTTAGTTACGAATTAACCGTCTAAACTTTCATTTGTAATTTTCTACTCTTAAAATGGTCGCATTCAAAGTGTTGTTAGTCGTTTGTTTCATTTCCATGTTTATGGGTAAGTAGACAAATTGAATAATGCAGCATCATCTGACAATATATCCCTCATATTTCATTGTTTACATTACATTAGTTGCTTTAGAATAAATATTCTAAATCCTCAGTGTACTGATTGTAAGAGATTTTATTTTTGACCTAACTTAATAATTCACGATTTAATAATTGATTTGAGTAGATATGACTTAAATTATTTAATAAATTTATTTTTATTTGTGTTTTTATTAACATTTAAAGTAATTTGACTCTATATATATATATATGCTGTATATATAATTATATATAACTATAGAATTTGATAATTGTAACAGTTATAAATTATATATTTGAAATATGGTAAAACTAATAAACAAATTTAATTTATTTTTAATATTGTAAAAATAACATTAAAAAACACATATTATATATCATGAACAATCATCAAAAGCACTTAGATTTTTTTTTTACAATTATAGCGCGATAAATATTTAGAATAAATGCTTTTATTTTTACCGAATAAAATCATTGTTTATTAAATAAATATAAATTAATATTATACTGCTGTATATAAATCTTACAAATGAATCTACCATACTTTCAATAAAAAAAATTAATTTGAAAAATATTAAAATTATTATTTAAAGATATTTTTTTTTGTTGCATATTTGAAATATAAAAGTCTTAATTAAGAATATTTATAATAATATTTAGCATTATTTACATATTATTATTAAAAAATTAAAAAATATATTTTCACGTTATAAATATTCAATTATATATTTAAAAATAAAACCGATGCATTGTAGCAAAACGTTGTAAAATATTCGGCAAAGTTATATAGCATTTTTTAGAAAACGTAATATTGTCAGCCATGAAGAGACTTTGTGATATTAAAATGCAATGTTTTTTGCATTATATTTAAATAAATAATTTTAACTACATCACGTTGTGCTAACTAGAAGAAAACTGTGATCCCGAATGTTAATTTGTAATGCTTTAGTATAAATAAATTTGTTTATCAAAATACATGTTTCGTTAAAGTTAAAAAATAAACATATTAAGTCAATATTCCCATATACAAATTTATCCCTAAAAAATATTTATCCCTAAAAAATCCCTACGTATTTATCCAGCATTTTGTTAAATGTAAGGGAGAACTCTGAAACACCTTGTAGAATATTTATAAATAATTACCTATTTTAAATACGTTGGAGAAAATAAAAAAATAATTATAAAAAACAATTTCTATAAAAAATGTTTTCAAAAATAAATGTTTATAATAAGTTAATTACATTTATTTATTTATTTATTTATTTATTTATTTATTAATTATTTTATTTATTTATAAATATATAAACTTTTATAGATATATTTGTGTATAATCAACTATATTGCGAGCATTTTAAAGACATATCTTACAATTTTTATGCTAAAATATCAGTGAAATTTTTAACTTTGCAGATGGACAACTAAAATTATTTGAAAGAATAGGAAACGTTTGTGTAATAGAAAAAAATTTGACTATGAAAATAACAAACATTCTGCAGTAGCATGAAGTGAAAACATTGATAAATTATTGTAGGATTTTGTACATCATTAAAAGAGTATATATAATAAACAAATCAAACAGAAAATAAATATAAATATTTTAACGCTAATTTTTACATTCTCAGTGAATTGTTTTGATCGTTGAAATCAGGGAAGAGTTTCTATGTGAGTTATAGATAATTTCGAATATGAATATCAACAGCTCCATGTTCAACTCGTTTAATGTATAACATTCTAGTAAAATTAATTAATTATCCTAAACAAAATAACTCAATATTAGCTTTTTGTAAATGACTTCGTGTAAGCATAACATATTAATTAAATATATCATGTTTCCTCAGCGAAGTGACGAGTATCTATAATCCATATTATCTAATCCTACTTTCTATCAATCTTTGTTGAAATCCAAAATCGCACATGGTTTGTTATATGCGCATTAAGTAAAATATTTTTATGTCAATCCAAAGGTAACCATGGGTAACTATGTCAACTATGCGGTAACACCATATTGTATTGTTTGTTAGAACTGCATAGTTGTGCTTTCATAGTTCTGTTAAACTCGTTATACGTTATATGTACTCGTTATACGAATTATGATTTTTTTTGGTAAAAAAGTAATATCTTCTACACTATTATATACATATGCATTTATTATAGCTAATAACATTTTCAATTTATTGTTTACAATAATTAAACAGAACATATGAACTTTTATATTTCTATAACATAAAGCACAAAAAACGTTCTGAATTATTTTATTTGCTGCCATCTATAATTAAAACTTTTGTAATTCTAATTTTTGGTCAAAATTAATTTATCTTGCTTAACTTACATATAACTTAAAATTTACATAACTTAATTAATTACCTAACTATTTAGACATAATATTGAAATAAACTGTTATTAATCATTTATAATAACTACATGTCATACTCAGTTAGATTGATTAATACATTTTCGATTTTTATTATTAGTTTACAATGTTTAATTATTTAATCTTATTTTTGATAGAAATGAATTTGTTTTGAATAAATAAAGCGGGTTATAATTCATTCAATGCGAATTATGCGCAACTTTAATGATTAATAAATTGACTTTACCATCAACTTCATACAATACATAGAAAATTGTAAATGTAAATGTTTCAACCTTTAAAAATACGGGAAAATTTTGTAAATAAATGTATACATTTAGAATACAAAATAAATGGTTTTATCAGAGAAACAAAGGGGATGGTTTTATGGGAAAAGGGGATAGGGAAATAGGGGAATAAAGGGATAGAGGAAGGGGTATAACTTAATTTTTACATTCTGATGTTAATATCCCAAACTATCGTTACTAACTTATTTATCAACATACACGTTTCTCCTTTTGTAATTTAATTTACAAAGCAAAAACAATATTTAAATTTAAATAAATTAACAAATAAAATTATTCAGTCTATGCTTTTTTTTAACCATTTTTTTGTCATAACTTAACATTTATATTCATTGCAGATGAAATTGTCCACGCAAGAAGTGTGGGACTATTCAGAGGTATGATATAAAATAATTTTTAATTTTTTTAATTTGTAATGGTGAAAATCTATAGAACTCAGTTAAATATTAAATAAAGTATTTAAAATAATATTTCTATTGACATCATGTTTTTATGTGTCAACTAGAGACGCAGTTATTTGGCTCTACAGAAATATTGCTTCATCCTATAAGCTTATCTACGAAAATGTTTTCTATTTCAGAAAATTCATACAATGATGTGAATCCTGGTATGTTTGACACTCGTCAAGAGGATGCAGGTACTTATCATTATTTTATAATCAATTTGAATTTATTATTGTAATTTGTTTATCTTTTGACAGTAAATACATTTTGTAATATTAGTGAGTAAGTGTAATTTTGAAATAGTGCGAGTGATTTTCATTTTTCGAATGAATAAGTTAGCGTTTTTCTGTATTGAACAAAATAAAGCATTGAATGCATTACAGACCTCATGAAGCTTCGGAATTATATAAAATAGAAAAAGAAGAAAAAAAAATATTAAAAAACATTAACTTATAGTAAATTTTTGGATATTGCAGTAGTTTTACCTAAGTTAAGTAATGTCTCCGAGAGTGGAGATAAGTTAACATCCAAGGTACCTCAATCTCGATATATTAAACATGTCTCACTAGAATATTATGGGTTCCTAGTGAGGGGAGACCCCATGAAGGAAGAAAAGGCTCATAGAGGAGGCAAGGGACCCTAGTAAAAGAAAAGAGATAATGAAGGATTGAGCCTTAGTGGAGGAGAGGAAACACAGTGGAGGAATGCCCCCAGTCTGGGGGAGAAGGCCCCTAATGGAGGTAACAGTCTCAATTGGAGGAAAGGGTTCCTATTGGGAGGAATCAATCTAATGGACGAAGGGGCCCCAGTAGAGTAAAGGGTTTTAGGGGACCAGAAAGGGTACTGGTAGATGTAATGGCCTCTAGGAGAGGGTAAGGACTTTAATGGAGGACAGAACTATAGTAGAAAAAAAGCAAGTAAGAATTATAAGTACATCCTACCTTCTTAATTTAGAGCAAATATGTTTTCCCATGCCAGGCACACTCTATTACAACTTTCGGTTGTAATTATAATTAAGCGTATTCCTACGGCAAAGTATAATTATGAATTATGAAGTAATGTAAATAAAGTATAAATTAAAAAAAACTCAAATCAATATGTAAATGTTGTAAGTTGTAATTACATATTGGTGACACATATTGGTGACACATTCTCGACTTTAGTCCTTTAAAATGGTTAGTTTTTTCTTTATTATCACTATATAGTCTAAAACTGTATAAAGGAGAACACTTCGAAGAAATGTTTTGTTTCGAAATCAATTACCACTGCTAACTTATCTTGTCTAAAATAAGTCTATATATGTAAGTTCATTTTATTTTATTCATAGTGTGCAATTTTCTTTGAGGTTCACTAATAACATTTTTATCGCAAATTATATGATATGTTTATTTTATTATATTATATTTTTTAGATGGCACGTAATATTGTCTTTCCTTTGTGTAATTTATTTTCTTGAGTTCTGATGACATAAGTACCTTTTCCAATATTATATCAATAGTTCATAAAATTCCATAAGAGTAGTATAATTATGGCAAATGGAAGACATTTTTGCTATAATTTGAAACTTTTTAATAATCGTTTATAGTACTTATATAATTTGTTTGTTTGTTTTATGTTAATGTACACAATAAAAATATATAAATATAAATAGTACACCTAATTATGTTCATGTAATGAATTTAATCTAAATTTGTAATATTACATTCATGTACTAAATTTTACTAACTCTTAAATGGCTCATAATTTCAACACTGTTACTTTTTACACAATTTCAAAACAATACATCTATATATGTATAATTTAACATGATATTATGGAATTTCAATGTTGGCGCCATAATTATATACATTTTGAACTTCTTCTTTTTCAGGTTACAGACATATGAAAAAGCGACCAGCATGGTGTTCTCCTATTTGTCCATGATCTTAAGGAGGTCAATATGAACCCATTGAAAGGCCCTAAATACATTTTTAACTCTTATAATGTATGTAACTTTACACGTTGACTTGTTATGAAATGAAGTGCATATATACGATTTTCTTCAATTAAATCTTCATAATTAATTTATATAATTTTTATTTATAAAATATAAATATACAAATAAAGTATATGAAGTAGATCCAATATATGAAATAAATGTAAATATAATGAAATAATGTATTTTTAAATAAATTGGATAATAAGTAAATTAAAAATTATTGAAAATAATAAGGAATTAATTCTGATTAAATTTTCTTCTTGGCAAAATTTACAATGCTTTTAGTTTAATTTTAACGTAATTTGTTTACGAAAATCAATAGTATATGTATATTATATATATAATATATTGTATATATTATATGCATATTATATTATATGCGTATAGGTATATTAAACTACTTTAGGCAACTAAACCACATGATAACGAAAAATGAAAAATAGTAAGGCAGAAAAATAAAAGTAGGCCTACACTTTTTGTATTTTTGAATTTTTTTTGTGTTTATAACCATGATCTAAAAAATCTCATTTTTTTTCGTTGGTAAAAAACATGTATATTCATTTTAAAATTAGCTAATTGAGGTTCACATGTCATTGTCCCAAACTGATGGCAGTGAAATATAATATATATAATTGACAAATAATGCATATATTATTAAACAAAATTCTTGACTACAAAACCAGAAATTAATTTTTTCTTAAATTTGAAGAACAATAAATATTTCAACGTATAGTTAGCAACAATTATGAAGCAGTGAATAAAAATGAAAAATATTTTAATATCTAGAACAAATGTAGCTTAACCAACACCTTTCAGTAAAAGTATACCGGAAAAAATTGTTACTGAAACTGAAATATTAATATTGCTATAATGAAAAACATTGAATTACACATATGTACAGATATATTTAATTGATATCATTATTATATATGGAAAACATGAAATCAAGCGTTCACTGAATTGTTATTGTTTGTTAAAAAATATGTGTTGTCAAATGCTAAGAATAGTTGGGTTAGTAATCTATGGAAATTTAACACGACGGATAAGTGATAAGGTTTATCAAATATACAGGATTAAGTCTGTTAAAAGACAGGTGAAGTCTTTTTTATATGACGTCGTTTTTTATCGTTTTTGGATTAATATGTTCAATAATAACATTTAGCGATAACAAACACTTGTATTATTAAAATAGTGGGATTATAACTTTACATTTATATAGTGTCTTCGTGTTTTGATGGAACAAATTGTATTGAAGAATATGTTTTTTGTCATTTATACAATGAAAAAATAATTGTATAAATATATTGTATTTTTATATTTTAAAATGGCTAAGATTGTATATAGAATTTTATAAGAATGATTTACAAAGCGATAGCAATTAATTTTACAATGGTTTTGTAATATGTAATATGTAAAATGGTTATGTAATTCAAAAAAAATTATCATGAATAATCTATAAAAATATTTGGAAATTCTTTTGTAATTATTGTAATAATAATTGCAAAAATTGCTTTTTTTGTATTTTATTTTTAATATATAATCCTCCTATTCATTGAATAAACATATTTTGATAATTAAATATTGGAATATATCAATTGAAACATTATTTATTATTATTTATTGAAATATATTAATTATATTTATTTGCGATGTACGGCTTAAACATATAACTGGCTAAACTTTAGTTGAAATACTTCAATTTGAATATTAATAATAATTAAAAAATAATAATAAATGGAATAATTTGGAATAAAATAAATACAAAAAAATTCCTAATTATTTGAAGCAATACATACATAATTAATTACATACATATTACTATTTGAAATACTTTGAGAAAAAATATTCTTCACTAAATAAATATTTACAAAAAAGAAACGCTTTATAGCAAAACCTGGGCCTAACATATCCTGCAAAGTTAATATAGTTTTTAATAAGAAAATGTATGTTTTTATCTATGAAGAGATTTATTTTATAGTGATATCAAATTCAATGTTGTGCAATATATCTTATATAAATAATTTTAATTTATGTTTTATTAAGATAGCTATAACTATAACTATAATCTAATCTAAAATGTCTATAATTTTTGATGGTTTATTACAAATGACTATACTATTATTAAATGGGTTTTATCAAAATGTTTATTCTTTTTCGGACAACGTTAAAGTTATACATAAATTGATATATATATATATATATATAAAGAGAGTATTATTCGGATAAAGATAAATTCTTAAATGGATTTACTATATTCATAACATTTAGATCACTTCGGAAAATGTTTTATTATTTAGTTGTAATTTTATTTTAAATGATTAAAATAGTAGGAAATAAATAAAATAAGAATATATTTTTAAAGAATTTATGTTAATTTTTTTAAGTCGGGTAGAATTCTAAAACATCCTATAGAATAACATTACTATGAAAAAAAATATTAAAAAAATTATATGGGACAGAGTAATAACTAAAGTATATTATAAGATGAAAAATTTATTAAATTAAAGAAATATATATCTATACACTCTATTTATTTTTGCATATATAATTAATTATTATAATATATTTACATTCAGTTCATAGTAATTATATAGATTTTTTTATATGTTATATTTAGCATTAAAAAAAATTCTATTTTTTTGTAATTTTTTCCACATTACACGCCCCTTAAAATATAACATAAAAAATGTAAAATTAACGTTTTTTAAGAATTTGTTATTTTTTTCGTTTTTATTGATTTATTTTGGATTTTTATATATTTTTTGAATTTTAGTTATTTGATTAATTTGATATTTGTTATCAAATTGATTTTTATATAATTTATATAAATTATGCTTTTATTTTTTTGTGGTCTAAATCATGGTCTAAATATCACGTTACACATTGGAAAAGAAATAATTAGTACTGAATCACCAATGGAACATTATATAGATTTATACAATTTAAGTTATATTTTAATTAATCGTATATAATTATTTATTTCGATTCCAATTAATTATGCATTTGATAGTGGTGGAATAGTACAAACAAATGAGTTCTGTGAATTTATTAAGAGAAACACATATGCAAACACATTACATGATATTAATATATCAAATTATAAAGGCCATCCATATTAGAAAGGTATATACTTTGTACATATCTCTAAAATGAGATATAAAACAATTCTGCTAAGTTTCAATAAGATCAATCAGAGATTCAATATTATTATATTTACGTGATTTTACATTAAATGATAATCAAATTACTAAAAAACTCAGAGATATATGTACTAACTTATAATTATATGAATAAAAAATATTAAATTAGGTTACAAAATAAAAAAATTTGGATTTCTAATTGTCGGCACTATGACGTTATCAAAATGTCTATAAACACCGACCGTCAACAGTTATTTATAATTGACCTTTTATGATGTCATTATCAAAAATTGATAATAAAAAATTATTTCTTTAAAATTATGTCAAATTTTTTTTTGACACAAGGTATATATATTATGTGCACTAAATTTCCCATAAATTGGTCAGGGAGCAACATGATTATTTACGATTGAACTTCCTTTTTCGAAACTTAAAACATATTTTACACTGACTTTCATATTATACCTATCAATTGCTAAAATTATAAAATAATTGAACACATTACGTACATTTTTTGTCCATTAAAATTTTGAGGAGCGTTTGAAAATAACCTCACAATCATATATAATAGTAATATAATATATTCTTTCAGAGAAGAGACGGGTAACCTTCAAGTTTAAAATTACAAAATAATACTTTCTACTTATTTTTCTTAAAACAAAATATACTAAATTAAAAAAATCAAACCTCCTATACTGGAGGTTTGAGTTGAGTTTTTTCTTCATTTGGTAACGATTAAAGGCAAAGATAGTTTTCGATCGGAAGGTACTTTCATCTTTATCTGCATAAGACTATTGCATCGTTGAAATTAAGTACCTACAACTTAAACTCTATATTTAATAAACTATATACTTATATTTATGGTATATACATGTTATAGGCGATTAAATTGTTTGATTAAATTTAAATTTTTTATGAATATTTATTTAGCATAATTTTTATGAATACATTGTATATTAAATAATTAATTAAGTAAGAAATAGTTGTTATTTTTTATCACTATGTTTAATTTGGTTTTATTTTTATCAATAAATGTATTATTAAAATTAACAAATTACTAAATAAGAGCAACTTCTATTTAATAAATTACATAAAATAAATCAACTTAATGCATAACAATGAAATGCAAAATATACTACAAAAAAGCCTATATTTAATTAAATTGTGTTTGTGAAAATAACAGGAAAGTAACCAAAAAAGTATACTAATTTTATAAAATAAATGTTGATGATTAAAATATCGTAATTTTTATTGTTTTTATTTAGTGATGACATTTTTATTTAAAAAGCAGTCTATAAATATATACTTGACAGATTTTTATTATTGTAATAATGGATGAGTATAGGACAAAAGTGCAATTAAATCAGGATATTATCTCATTTTTTAATTACAGTTGCAGTCTGACTGGTTTATTATATGATGAACACTTTTTTTTTATAATAAAAGTACACATTGAACACAAAGGTTATGAAAAGTCAATAAAAAGCATTCTTATAAAATTCGCTTTTTTCCAAATTATCTTGTGCATTTAATGCTGTGAATGGATAAATGGATGAAAATTAGTTTAAAAAATTATTTATTATTAATTAGTCTGTTATTATTTTATTGTTTTTTGTATCAAAATTATTGACAATAGCAGAGAAATTGTATTATAAAAACGCTAAAGTATTAAACACTGTTTTAAATATTCATTTAAAATCTCAAATTTAGATTGTTAACACTATAATATATCAAACCATAAATATTATTTATAGACTTCAACCATCCTTCATTCTTTCAACATGTTACAAGGCTTTCTTTATACTATTTATTTCAGATATGTATTATAATTAATCATTGCATCCATGCGAGGATATGCCACGATTCAGAGATATGACGTATGAAATTGTAATTCAGCTGTCAAATTGTACACCATTGACTTTCAATTGCTCCAGCCTTTCATGAATCTTTCATTCCTTTCATTGCTGGTTTATTTATTGTCATGGGATTAGCTGAAAAAAATAGATAGTGAGAATTAATTATTGTTTTTAAGCGAAAAATCGTAGGTTTTAAAAGTTGTTGGATAATGTATTGTAGACTTGAAAAAATAGGTATAAGAAAGTTAATTAATTTTAAAAATGCAATTTTAAATATGTTTAGCAATGATGAAAATCAAACATATTATTTGTGATGTGCGAAGAAGATATCTAACTGAAATACATTTTTATTGAAATATTTAGAACTATTTTTCAATTGTAACTTTTCTGTTTAAAAGTGTGCTTAAATAACAAGCATATGCGATAAACTAACAAGCAGATGCGATATACTAACCAGAAGATGCGATATACTAACAAGCAGATGCGATATACTAACAAGAAGATGCGATATAGTAACAAGAAGATGCGATATAGTAACATGCATATACGATATACTAACAAGCAGATGCGATATGCTAACAAGAAGATGCGATATACTAACAAGCAGATGCGATATACTAACAAGCAGATGCGATATACTAACAAGCAGATGCGATATACACACAAGAAGATGCGATATACTAACAAGCAGATGCGATATACCGTACTAACAAGCAGATGCGATAAACTAACAAGCAGATGCGATAAACTAACAAGCAGATGCGATATACTGACAAGCAGATGCGATATACTAACAAGCAGATGCGATATACTAACAAGCAGATTCGATATTATAACAAGCAGATGCGATATACTAACAAGCAGATGCGATATACACACACCTTGCCACCTTGTACCTTCAATTCGCTGACGAATTCTGGTGACATTCCATCTCATCGCTCTCCACGCTCATTTGTCCATGGCCCTGTCTATAAGCTACCTCATGTTTAGTCCCGTTTCTGAGGTAATTTCGGTTTCTTGGTTTCACCGCATTCTTGGTCTTCCCCTCTTTCTATTTCCTTCTGTGATGTAAGTCATGATAGATTTTTCAAGGCTATTGCCGCGAATGATGTGTCCGAAATACTGAAGCTTCAACCGCAAAATTTCGG
>JAUZND010003652.1:0-12136 GCA_034780555.1 Coelogynopora nodosa
GGTATAATTTGGTATAATGTGGTATAATGTGGTATAGTATGGTATAATGTTGTATAATGTGATATTGTTTGGTACAATATTGCATAATGTGGTATAATATGGTATAATGTGGTATAATATGGTATAATATGGTATAATGTGGTATAATGTGGTATAATGTGTTATAATATGGTATAATATGGTGTAATGTGGTATAATATAGTATAATATGGTATAATATGATTTAATATGGTATAATGTGGTATAATATGGTATAATATGGTATAATATAGTATAATATGGTATAATATGATTTAATATGGTATAACGTGGTATAATTTGGTATAATGTGGTATAATGTGGTATAGTATGGTATAATGTTGTATAATGTGATATTGTTTGGTACAACATGGCATAATGTGGTATAATATGGTATAATGTGGTATAATATGGTATAATATGGTATAATGTGGTATAGTATGGTATAAGATGGTATAATATGATATAATGTGGTATAATATAGTATAATATGGTATAATATGATATAATGTGGTATAGTATGGTATAATGTTGTATAATGTGATATTGTTTGGTACAATATGGCATAATTTCTAGTTAAGTATATCAAAAGGGAATAATTTATAAAATGAATAAGGCGGATAAGATTTACTTACAAATGATAAATATTTATGCGAATATTGTCGTCCAACTTCAACAGGCAGCTGTGATACTGAAATATGAGCACCCAGAGAAGTATAACAAAGATAATAAAAAATTTTAGGCATTTAATCTGGATTTAAAATTAGTTAACTAATATATAAATAGAATAATTCCACTAAAAAAGAGGGAAATTGAAATTGAAATTGAAAATAAAAATATATCATAAATACAATATATTACATGTAATATATGACAACTAATTAAAAAAAAAATATTGATGCGATAATATAAATATAAATATATTGGATTTATCATTCTATAGGTATTTTCCACATACACATTAAAATGCTGTTGATATATTTGTTAATTTTAAATAAATTTTATTTAAAGCTTTTGATTATCACGTGTACAAAATAACTACTAGATTGATCTGAATAATTATTTTTTAAATTATCAGAATCGTAGCATAATAAACGTGAACTATGTTATTAAATATTATTTGTAGAGTAATACACATTATTATATATTAAAAAAATAAGAACAAAAATTATTTTAAAATTAGTTTAAAAAATCAATTAAATAGCAAATTATTAAACAGTATATACTTTTTTCATAACAATCAAACCGAATTAATTAAGTAATTTAACTACAGCTGAGTGGTTCGGTCAATGTTATGTAACCAAAATTAATCCTTCAAGAAATCAATAGAAATTATAGTAAAAGCTAGCCAAAGATAGTAAAAGGTTTCAATTTTGAATATTTTATTATCGTCTAATTAATCGATTGATCGTGTTCATTTGAACTATTTGTGAGACTATACAAAAAGTATGGCATACACAGAAGTCAGGAAAGCTTATACCAAGAGCGTAACACATAAAAAATACGAAAAGCTTAAAGTGGTATTGTGGTATATTACAGTGGTATTGTTTATATTGTTTAAAAATATTAAAAGTTCAATGCTTTACAAATATTTTAGTGTTTTAACCTTTCGTAAGAGGAGGGGGATATGGTAATTTTTGTTTTCCAAATATACATATTAAGTTTTTGATTGGACTATATAATGTATGGCACTGATTTTTTTACTCAGTAGTTAAAACACTTTTATCTAACTAAAAAATATAACAAAATATTAAAATAACCAGCAATTTATACTATTTATAGATTATTTATATAAGTAGTATAATCATAAAAATATACCTAACAAATATAGATCTTGTGATCTGGAATTAGATGCAAAAAGAATCAAGTCAATTAGTTGCATTGATCAAAAGTTATAGCATATATTGGTCAATATAGCACGTATGGTTTTTTTCCTATAGTTTTCAAAACTGGAGTTTATGGCTTAGTAAGATTATAAAAATGATAGTAATCAATTAATATTTCTGAAAATAAAAATAGCTCGACAAGTTTTTGGAAGTATCTGTATACTAAATCTCGGCTTAATCGGATGATAGAAAGTTTGTTTTTGAAGGGGGGTAAAATACCCCCCTCCACATGGCAAACCAAACTAAATATGCCCTGATGTTTTTTGACAGGGGGGCAATTCAAATATGACCTTCCCTCCCTCTTTTTAACCCGACACTTCTCTTTTCACTCCGTCTACCATACTTTTTCTATCCACTCCCCCCTACATCAAATTATACACATTTTAATGCATGACAAAATATTTATTCCCCATTCTTGTGAGATTTAAAAGATTTTGTAAAATATATGACGCTAATTAAAAAGTATGTATATATTTTGTCTAAATAGCATGATATTGTTAATATAAAACACATTAGGTATGATAACGTAAATAATAATTTTTGTTAAATAATGCCATGTACAATATTATGTATTTCTGAAAAAAATGATCCTTATATTTGCATCGAAGCCATATATATGCTGAAAGTTCTTTTTGCAAAATTAATTCTTCGCCAATAAATAAGTAATAAAACAGTTAATGTCTGATTATCTTGATCTAGTCAGCACTTAACACTCATGGGAAACACTTTCATTTGTATTTATAGAGATATCCGATTATAGTCTAGTCAGTAAATAAGTCGGATTCATTCCAATCGTAGGATTAATTCTTCTGCATTTTTACATTCTGTACATCTTTAGAGACAAATGTATTTTTGTGTTTCAGTAAACGGTGAACAATTTTCGGTTGTAACTTAAATCCGGATGACAAATCCGAAGAAATTTAACCTACTTTTTCAAGGTCGTCAATGCATAAGTAATTTAAATAAAGAAGAAAAATTTGAAAATAATCAAATTAGTTAATAAAAAAAATCATAGAGATTTTAAAATGTCGATTAAAATTGTCAAAATACGTATCCATTTAAAATCATTCTGAAATAATAATAAAAAAATATTATTACGTTGTTTAAATCTATATTGTTTGTTTATATTAGCTTCTTGTTTTAATGCCGACCTTGAAAAATAGTTTTTATCCCTCCGGTTTTTCTACCAGATTTAAGTCACAACCCCAATTTTTTCTATAATAATGATTCCTACTTTAATTTACTAAAGGAATATGAGAATGTTTAGTCAAATAACAGGGTAAAAATGAGACAGAATTACATTTCTTCTTGGTGTATTTATAAAACTAATAAAGATTTTCAACTAATCATGGAAAAACTAATCATGATGTATCCTTGTATAATTCTAATATTTTACATTTAAACAAGTAAAATGCTCGGTGACGCCACATCTAGCAAACAAGAAAAACACAACTGTTTCATGAGGTGTTAAATACAAAGTATTAATACTATTGCACATAGAGATTTATTTTTTATAATATTTATAATTATAATCCATTATCAATAATTTAAAATAATCTATTATCCGAAAATGCCCTACATATTAAAAAAAGCTTTAATGATTGATTTATATTTAAGAAAGTATCTGTTATTTAAATATAAAGATATATTTTTTGAGCAAGAATTTTTGTATAGAAAACAACTTGTGCATTGTATTCTATTTACTATTTTATGTTTACATTACATAAATCAACTGTGAACAGGTTTACAAATTTACTACGTTCATTATATATTTATTATTTATCAGGTTTAGGTGTATTTGTAGATACATTATTGACATATAAAAAATTTTCTTTTTTGTAATCTATTAAACGCTACTAATTTTTTTATAAAAAAATTAACAAAATTATTGATAAAAATGTAAAAATTACTTATTTTCTTCTAAATGACTTGCTGGTAAATCCAGTTCAGAAAGGACTTTTTCCATCCTGCGTATTGTGGATTGTATCTGAAATGAGAACAACACAACGTTTGTTTAGTAACATAACTTATAAGCATCACAAAATGAAAAAGACTAATAAAAATGAATCATTTTATTTAAAATTACAACTATTAAAATGTGGCACAATGTGTAAAATGTATACATTTTATGTGTAAACATGTTAAAAATGTTATGCAAATTTCAATTCCAAAAGGTTTAATATTAAATATTACGAGTCAATAATTCGTCTGTGCAGTGACGACATCCTTTTTGTTTGTCTATAGAGACGGTGTTTGCTCATTAATTAATCAATAAGTTAATGTTCGTTGCGGTAGATTTTGACGTTGTTGACGAAATGGACTTCCTGTATGTGCAATGTATACACTCAAACAGATTCATATTTTTTTACGTAATCCAACTTCACATTAAGCATTTAGACATCAACATGAGATATGTAATTATTCAAAAATAATTGTTAGTACTTTTAACATAAAAAAATTAATTAACGAAAAGAACTTACGATTTCATGTTCTTGCTTAAATACGCGGTTTTGAATAATAGCACGTTGCATTTTTTCAATACGGTCGTCAGCATTGAATCTTCTAGTGATAGATTCTTGAAAAAATGTTGATGTTTGGACCAAGGGATTACCTTTAAACCGTATTATGATTATAATCTGCAGAAATGAGATAAAACCGTTACTGTTTCATTATTATATAATATTTTAAATAAATTTTTAATTAGTTTACTATAAAATATCTGTTAATTTCTGCATTGTTCATTATTATATAATATTTTAAATGAATTTTGAATTAGTTTACTATAAAATATCTGCTAATTTCTGCAGTGTTCATTATTATATCACTATTTGAAATAAATTTGTATGTATTCTTTCAAATAATACAGTTTTATATACTGAAAAGATAATAAATTAAATACGTATGACGAAAGTACTGTCAGCTTATTTCATGAAAAAACTTATGTGAATTGTGATATGTTTAAACAGAATTAAAATTAGAGAATAAACAAAATTCAAACTGTAATTGCATTTGAAAATAATAAAGTGACAGAAAGGTAACTATAAAAAACCATGATGAATTTCAACGGTTTCGGATAATGGTAGAAGATTTAAATTAATGATTATATAATAGAATCAGATTTACATAACTGCGACATCTCAAAATACACATTTTTATCCTATTTAATTGATTTTATATAGAATATTCTAGTAAATAGATCTAAAAAAACTTTACGTTTCCTAAAAGACAATGATGATAATGATAAATGCGCAAATACTGATTAAATAAATACAAAAAAATTAATATAAAAATAGTACGTTAATTATAAATGGTTAATTAATTAAAAAATGAATTAATTCATTCATTTTTCATTTAATGTATCGAATAATTATTGCACCCAATTTTTTTTAAATTGTTGCTAGTTAATAGATGATATTATTTATATTACACAAAAATATTTTCATTGAGCGGTATCAAGCATGAACCTCAAATAAGTCAGAGAGACAAATCAGGCAATCAGTTATCCAGTTAAAGACTACAATAAAACATTGACTTGCTTTTGGCAGAAATAGGAACAGCAAAGTTGCCGTCGTTGAGGTCACCAGAATGACCGAGATAACTAGGAAGAGTTGCGATGGACGGTCGTTGAGCAGAAACATGAGCGCCAGCACGAGGAGGGAGGCCAGAACAACGTTGTAGACGGAGAACGCGATACACTTGGAGTCGTTGAGAATGGGGATTTCAATGGATCGCGTGCACCAGGCCATGTACACTCCGAATAGGAGCAGGAATCCCTTATATGCGAGCAGTAATCCCATCCAAACGTCGAGATAATGGGAAAGGCAGGTGGTGTACTGCGGTATGTAGCGTGTATTTCCCTCTGTGTATGCCTATATAATAAAGGACAGCAGTATATCGGTAGAAATTAGGAAAGAAGCACCACACACTATAATATAATACGATATTTGTTGTAAATTAAAACAGCTTTTGTTTAATTGTATGGAAATGTGATGAATATTTACATAGATTACAAATGACGCGAGGATGTTTTTAGACAAATTGAGCGGGAATGTAATACGTTTAATTAATTCAGATATTAAGAACAGAATATATATTTTCAAATAAAAGTTGTAATCTATTTGATTTCATGAGTATATAATAGTTTCATATAGATTTGATTTCTTAAGTAACGGGCTTGTAAATAGACTCAATTACTTGCGAAATGATTATGAATATAAAGTAGTAAAAACAAAAACTATTCTGCAGTTATACTTTTAAACGCTTACAATTTAAAAAATACGTTGTTTATATATGTTACGGAAATTTACATTAAAGTTACATAATGTAATCATTATATGTGATCGTTAATATTGCAGAGATCAAGTGGATTTTTATAAAAGACAAGCATAATCTTCCATGGATTGTATAAAAACAGAATACATTTTGGTGTCTTTCATCCACACAATACCATCAGACTAAGCAAAATCATCAAACTTATTGAGCTGTATATGTTCACCTCGATGCTACAAAGAAAATAAAAAACGCCCTTTTAGTAAGTCAAAGAAATTTATAATTAAGAAGACATTTGTATAGTTTTCCTAATGAATATTGATTAGAAATAATGAAGTCACATAATAATATATTACATAATTAATTAATAATCGCTATTTCTTAAGAGATTAATATATTTTCAATAACCGTGATATTTTTAGCATGGGGAAAATTAATGAGTTCACTTAATAATTTATTGTTTAATTTATCATTTCTAGCAAATTCGTATTTGTTCTTTCATAACACCGGTTAAGTTTATGAACTAAGATCAAAAAGAGATATTTGCAATTATTTTAACTGTACTGTTGTCAAAGTAGAGATAAAACTTTCGTTTAAATAAATCACAAATTCTTTAAAATGTAAAATATATTCGAGTAATATTAATAAATAGTAATACACTCGTAATATTATATTTAAACTATTTCAACATCTAAATTGTTAAGTTTATGAGTAAACTTTTACAAATAAATAGCATTAAAAAATTATGATTGGATATATTATTAACTCTTACTGATTTGTTATCGATAATGTTTAGTATAATAAAATACATTTATATAGTAATATGAACCACGCATCACAGATATAGAAAAACTTTTTTTAAATGCTAGCATATGTAGGATTGCTTAACTCAGAGACATAAAAATATACTTCAAATGTGAGTTTCAAAATTTAACTCTTTTTTTCTAGATTATCTCTTTTATTATAACAGAAAAGCAATCAGGAGAAAGAATAATGGTGCTAATTTCACACATTATAAGTGCTTTTGTTTTAAATTTAAACATTATTTTTTACAAAATTAAAGGTTCTTTTTAGGACACATAATAATAGTGGAGATCCAGTTCAGTGTTGTATATACGTTGATGTGACACTAAATATAGTGAAGAATTATATATGATGTATATTATAGTATCTACAATATATTATATATTGAATAAGACTTTGATACACTTTAAATAACCGGAATCATATTAATTTTGGTAGAATCATTACATGTTGGCTATACATAGACAACATTTCGTAATATTGGTGGAAAACTATGTTATATAAACAAACACAAATATATCTTATACTACATTTTAAATAAGTGAAAATTAATGGATCAACTTTTATCCATACAACCAAACCAACCCATTCAACACATTTTAATCAGTAAATGGACATATGAGTTAATCTACAGGAAGGACAGAAAGTATACCATGCAATCGTTATACAACAAAATTCATTTATGAAGTCATGTGAAATACATTTTAAAAGATTCATTTACATTTGATGCCAAAATGTTTACGTTTGATTTAGATGTACATGAAAGAAGTTTTACAACTAATTGCAAATTGCTTTCAAAGCTATACTATAAGATTTGGTTGGTTCATAAGCAAAAAGTATGAATTATTTAATTATATATACACATATAAATTGTATTACAACAGTTGATCATTATGCAATATATGGAAAAACTATATTTAGAAGTGATTACATTATTTTTTTCATTTATCACCGCAAACATTAATCTACAATAAATAAATAAACACGCTCTCAGTTAACATTAACAGTAATTGGCTGATTAATATAATAATATATATAAATCGTTCCTTAAACTATAGTTTACACACTATGTAGATATACATTCTAAAAAGTTATTTTTAATGTATAGAATACAGTTTAATTGCAAAGAAACCACGCACATCATGAACAACAGATTGCCTATATGCAAACCTTGTTTTAAAGCTCATGCGGATAAACAGTTTAGTTTATAGATACAACAAAAATAAGAATTTAAATGTCCATTTTAATTAAGTTACCTAACTGTATAATATTAATTTAAAAGTTAACAGTTTCATGTGTATATACGATTAAAGCTAATAGGTGACAAAAATAGATTTAGGCATTATTTATTAAGAGGGTATGTTTTGAATCTATAACATTCGATTCGATTCGATTCGATTCGATTTTAATTTCAATTTTAACTTTAAATCTATGACTTTCGATTTTAAATTTATTTTTTGCAAAAAATCTAACAGTGATGGACTATCATTATTATTTACAGTATACTTTCAGATTATATTTGAGAATTTAATATAGCAATGCATTACACAAAGATATGTACCTGGTAAGGGAGAGATGTGAAGTTTCGTTGCATAGGATCTAGTATAATCCAAAGACTCACAATCACAAGATCAATTAAGAAAAGAATCCCAACGATTCCAATGAGTTGAGCATCACGGAGAAGCTATCCAGTTAAACAAGTAAATAAATAGAAACCATTATAATTATTAAATGTTTGATGGAAATGAACAATATTGACTCTCGATATTCATTTTTACTAACTAATACTTTAAGAAATCTATAACAAATACGATCAGTTATTTGAATTAACTGTCTATACAAATATTTATATACTTATACTCATGTAATATTTTTCAAATACTTTATTTTCTATATATTTTTGCTTACAATTAATTAATTAAATAAATAAATTATTAGCAATAACATTAATAGTGTCAAATGTATACACCTGTAACGAGTACCCGACCCACGAGTGAGTGAAAAACTGAACGAAAAAAATAAGAAAAAGATATGAATATAACAAACATATGATACACATGTATATATTTTCACATATAATAAAGGAAAAATTATAGGTGAGATCAAATTTGAGTTTATGTTATATACAATATATAGGTATATTTGTAGGCCTATATTAAATAAATTCATTAGTAAATTTGTAATGAATTTATGAATTTGATATATATAAAAGAAGAATGGATAAAACATATTTCAATATTATTATTAATATCAACATGTTACGAAAACTTTAACTAACAATACATATTGAATGTAAATTGTAGTTTATTATTTATATAATATATTTTTTATTAAAAAAAAATCTTATTCATACTGAATAGATTATTTATATATAATATACATAGTTTAGTTTTATATAATTAGTTTATATAGTTTAGTATTATAGTGAACAGTTTTACATACTAGATATTGTAGTTTATTAAATAATATCCTTTTAGTGTTCCTTAATGTAGGTTTTTTTAATGTAACGAACCATTGTATCGTTCTTATCAATATGTTTAATAAAATATTTCACTTTAAACAGTTGGCTAAACTTAAACGTTTGCTTTCTGTCTGTCTCTGTCTTTATGTCGAAAATAAAATCGTTCAAATGTCCTTTATTTGTTTAAATTAATATTAGATGGCAGTATATAGAATAAAGGGATTGTGGAAATTATTTTGCAAACATGTTGAAGTTATTTGCATCATTTAGAATATACAATTGCGATCCTAATTATTATATGTGGCTATTGAGTAAAATATTTATTTTGAAAAAAATTTTTTTTAACCATAGCAGTATATACAGAATAAATATTAAATTAAAGTTATGTATGACGGTGTCGAAATCGTATTTTGTAGAAAGAACAATATTGATAGAATTCCCTTAATGATTAAGTATTATATAAGCATTAAATAGTTACATATACTTTTTGATAATTTTTCTACTGAACAGTTAAACAAAAATTTGCATTAATTATAAAAGAAAAGGTTTAATTCAATCAAATGTTATACATATGTATATAATAATTAATATTATGAATCAAAATTATATTTAACGAATTAACTTTCATTAAAAAGTTTTAATTAATACAATAATCCTACAATTAGAACAGCAATTTAAGAGCAGAAATAACCATTGTAACCAATATAGAAATCACATGTTAACCTTGTTTTAATGTTTAACATTTCTATATAAATAGTTTAGGTTTAATGAAAATGTATCATGTGTCTTGCCGTTCCTAGAAAACAAATAAGATTACATTTTTTAATTTACATTAAATAAATAAGCAAAGTCGAAAAATAAAAAAGCATAAACTTCATTCATTTGTAAGCTATTTGTTTGTAAGTCTTAAATCTATTTATTTAAATTAATCAATGTAAAAATCTTTGTCCTAGAAGTCATGGTCTTATTTACCTTCTGATAATTTTATTTATTTAATTAATCAATGAAAAAATCTTAATTATAGAAGGCATGGTTTTATTTACCTTCTGATCATTTTATTTATTTAAATTTATTTACTCGCTATAAAAAAGAGTCTAAATAGCATACAGTAGTCAAACATTAATAGAGAGTTTTGTAGACTAAATCATTAAATAGACTAAAAAAAACCTTATTTTTAACGACTCCACGATAAGCTTTACGAAATATTACGTAAACTCGAAATGTCTTTGCAAACATTGATCCAAATTGAAACGTAAATCCAGATGCAACCAATGCAACACGAATCTGAAAAAAATAAAATAGAAAGATATTCAATAGTTAACGTTAATAAAATAACTTTAAATTATAATGTAGAAAAATAGATAAAATTTTACACTCGGTTACAATACAATATTTTAATATTGATAATTGTTTCACATTGATTTGGTACTATTGTTTTTACACTTTTACTTCTAATTCAAATTAGAAGTAAAAACAAATTCGATAATTATATTAATCGGACAACATTTTGTAACATTACGAGAAATACCAAATTCCGACTAACATTAAATAAACAGAAAATTAAATAAAGATACCATGATCTTTTAGCGAAAATCTTGATTACTCAAATAATTATAGCATAAAAAAGTTACATTGTTCACTGGAAACAGTAAAAACTGTCAAAACACAGAAAAGAGAGCTAACAACGGATCATATGGTTAAAAAAGCAATAGTATCTCTTTTAGTGATATCAATTCATGTCGATCGCTTCTGTTCTTTCAGATAATTCGGATAATTAGAAAAAATCACACACTTGTGACACACATGTTTGATTGGATAGTGATCACGTGGTCCAATATATCAAATTTTACGACATAATTACAAAATAAATCAATCTTTAAAAGAAAAAAGAAAAGTCTAATGCTCCTATGAGTGTAATTTTAATGAACTAAAATGTCCTGTACAAACAACCTAGTACAAAGTATAGACAAATATATAATGATTACTGAACTGTATTTGAACTATAGTAGGTAACCATTTGTAGTACTACAAAATGTGTTAACAATTTCTAAAAAGAAAGTTTACGCTAAGGTTCTTTACTATTCTACATCATTATTCTATGCTACATACTAGAGTATGTATACATTTAGTAATTTTCTTTCAGTATTCTATATTTATGACCAATAAGCTGACTATAGATTGAAATGTTATTCAGTTATCTTGTATTATGAAAACTTTGAAGAATTAAAACACACTTTTACTAACCGTAAATAAAAATGTTGTAAAAAGTTTAAAAAACATTTTCTTGAACTACATAAATTATTTCAACACATAAAATATATTGCTGCGCTTACACGAATAAACACCTTATTTTATTAGAAAAAAACTTTAATTTAAATTCAATCAACGGGTATCTATCTTCTATAAGTCACATCTAACGTTTCCTATACATATAGGAGAATTACCATAAAATCTCATTCAAATGGAATATCGAGTCTCTGCTGTAACATGTCATATACATAGTTGTTACGATTAAATATTGTTGTAAGGCGAGATACAACAGTTACAGAAGACACAATTAACATGTTAACTGCCAACTCTAAGCACGACTTTGTGTCACATATAATTATTTATTTATTTATTTATTATTACACGGAGACCATGGGTCGTACGTTCAACACAAACAGACACAAAATGACAAAGAAATAAAATTACAAAA
>JAUZND010003654.1:0-32993 GCA_034780555.1 Coelogynopora nodosa
TCGATACCGCATTCGACATTTTGGGTCGCATTCGATATTTATTATGGGGCCCTTTCGATAAATATAAATATATATATTAATAAAACCATATAATTATATATATATATATAGGCCATCAACCCCTATTATTGACCATTTCATACCATAAGTAAAGAGCACATTCACTTAAAGTAATTCTGATTAAAGCTATGAGAGGGGCATACATGTCTCAAATTACAATGATCTAGGACCCCCCAAGTATGTAGGATACATTCAAAAAATATATAAACAAAACATTATTGCTTATAGTTCATATTGAGACCTATCGGTTTTGAATTAGGTGGTGAAGTTTATTTGTAACAAGTTGTACCTCAGGCCCCTGTAATAATAGACTTAGCTTAATCTGGTAATGACTCATGGTTTACACATTTATTATTATGCATTATTATGTGTGATATGCTACAAAAAAAACAACCCACAAAAAAAATTTAAAGCAAAGAAACAAAGCCGTCATTTATGTTATATTAAGCTGTTTTTTAAATATAAATTATTATCAATGCAAATATGAATCCATAATTTGCCAAGGTTTTTTATGCATCTAATTTAATAAATTTTGAAATTGTTTTGTATATAATCTGTTATATAATACTGAAGTATTTACAGGCGTATTCAATGTCATTTTGTGTTTAGTATTTTATGTTTTAATTTCTTAATTTAAACGAAATATAAATATGCAATACTTAGGGTCAAAATAATTATTTAAAAAAATTGTTATTAAATTTTGTTGCCATATTTATTTATTATTGAATTTATTTAATACTTTTGAAATAGGTTAATTGATAAAATTATAATATAATAGTAATTATAAAATGTAATGCATTTATTAAAAAGTGATATATATAAATATAGAATTAATAAATTATTATATTATTTGATTTTATCGATGTTAGAATAAGTATTTTATGAGACAATTCTTATATAAATGAATATATACATCAATTTTGTATTTTTAAATAGACACTTTGTCAACTATGCAGTCCTTACCTTTTGATGATACGAGTGATATATACTTCCAACCATATTTAACAATAATATCCTTTAGAACTTGCGCTTGAAATTTATCCGGAGGAACCACACGCATAAAATAAGGGTAGTCCGATTTGCGACTTAAATCTATCGAAGTTGCAGAATAACCAATTTGTGGAATCTTAAAAAGTTGCAACAGATTCTGAACTTGAATTGTCACAGAACTCGATCCTGGGCCGATCAAACTGGCAATCGGTTTTCCCACTAACTTTTTTGCACAAAAGGAATTGCTGGCATTTTTGTTGGTCGTACTGTCAAGGTGCGCCAGAGAGTTCCGGATAAAGTCGATACTCTGCTCCAGCGCCACCGGCGGGTACCAACAGGTGTCGCGAATGTCGACACCCAATGTTATGTTGGGCAAGATGTCGGGATTTTTGTTAATCTGCCGGATTGTTTTGATGAATACCTCAACCCGGTGCATCCCGTACTGCTCCCGCACGGCGCCGCACTGCCGTGTGAACGCCGTCTTCACTGTTGGCTGCTCATGAATGGGGAACAGGGCCCCGATAATGATGTCCCCATCGATCTGGGCGACCTTTCGAAGAGTGGCTGCTCTCTGCTGCTCAATTGAAGTAATAAATCCAATTAATATAGCAGTAATCAACATACAAAACAACACACGTATAGCTAGAGCATCTGCCATTTTTCTTTTAAAAGAACCAAATAAATTCTGCTAATGTTATAAAATAAATTAAATTACTTAATAATTTTTCTATAAACATAATTTTTTTTGGTGGTTTGCATTTTCCGGGTAAATTTCCTCACTTTTAAGACAATAATCTGAAGAAATTTACTGGAAAATAATTCAGATCTGACTTATCAGGAAGCGTCTTTGTTTCCAGCCTGCATTTTACGTCAGCCGCTCACCGATGAATGAAATTGAATGCAGGCAATGAGTGTGAAGGAAAGAGGATAAAGGAAAACGACTTTAAGCTGTACATATCTCTCGCGCGACTGGTTAGAAATCTTGACGTTTCTTTCTGCCTTTCCAATTACATCAGTGGTGGAGTGTGGCCATCCACTTACTATTTCTCTGACTGACTGTATTTAAGGTTAAGCTATATACAGATGCCACGAAAGGTAGTCAATCGACTCAATCTTCAGTTGATCATCCTACTGAGTTCCATAATTTGTTCTGGTTGTTATCATTTCTTAGGGAAAATATTCTAGCGCGTTTTGCCAGAGTTAGTTGTCAGATTAGTCATTATAATAACTAGTTACACAATTCTCAAGGGTGACTGGGAATACTAATTTTGCTGTCGATTCAAAAAAACAACTGTTGATATCAATCGGAAATATGTATTCATTATACTGTATATCGATGACTTTATCACTTGTGTAAATTAAGTGTATGTACGTAATGGTTCAGTCAGTGATTAATATTAGGGTATGTTCAGAATACTTCGATTGAAACTATCCATAAAACAGAATAGTTTAATAATTGATTTCGTTGCATATCAATTTTACAGTTTAATAAATAAAAATAAAAAAACAACGAAAACTGTGTCTCATTTGTAAAAGTATATCTTAATATGATTATTTTTCAGAAAGAAAGAACCGTCATGTTTAATTACTAAATTTCTTTATTATAAAATCGTTACATAAATATGTATACAATCACTAATTTAAAATGTTAAAAATATATTTCATTATAAAGGTTTAGGCAGTTTTTTTCAATTTCGTCTGTCAAGTGTTATTTTTGTCAGGTACAATGCATAAAGGTAATATATTTTTTTAACCTGGGAGTAAAATTAGAAGGCAAAAACTCCATTTAGTGCAGGCCTCGTAAAATGTTTTTAATTTCAATAAGTTAAAACATATAAATATTTATCAGAAACATGTATTTATTAACTAAGAAGCCACTAATAATACTCTTTTTCCTCAGCCATGTTGATTATACTATAATGTACAACCTCTGAAATTCAATAGGCTATTTCTTTCCAAAAATATACTCTCAATATAGTCAACGAGTTACTATAGTCGTCCTAAATCATAAGTACGCATAAGTGTGTTTAACAATTAGTGCATAAGTAATTGTTTAATTTTCAATTTTCAGTTAAATGATTGAGTGTAATAAATATGTTTGTGTTGTGTACCGTTTTTTCACAGTCTTGAATATTTATAATATATATATATATATCTAAATTCTATTGTTGAGTATTATTAATTAATTGAGGAGCACTTATTCCTACAAAAACCTACATTTGAGAAAATCTTTCCAGTTAACTTAAATTAATTCGAATATTTACTTTTTAAGTATAATTTACTCACAATTAATAATATTTTTAGGGGTTTGAAAGAGTAAGAAACTTAATTAATTATATTTTTATATATAAATGTACAACAATACAATCAGCACCCATCATTTCGATACACTTTTTCGCATAAATTATTAGAAACACCGCAATATAGCTTATTTTACGTATGAAACATTATTTATTTATTTAAATATAAAAATATAATCGAACTTAATTAAACATAAACAGTATTATTTTATATTTTAATGAGACTATATTTTAATTTATTGCCTAGTAAATTACGTAATAATTTTTTATTACATTAGTTAAATTTTATTAAATTAGTTAAATTTTATTAAACTAGTTAATTTTATTAAATTAGTTAAATTTTATAAAATTAGTTACATTTTAATAAATAAGTTAAATTTTATTAAATTAGTTAAATTTGATAAAATTAGTTAAATTTTATTAAATCAGTTAAATTTTATAAAATTAGTTAAATTTTATTGTTAAATTGTTAAATTTTATTAGTTGAATTTTATAAAATTAGTTAAATTTGATTAAATTATATAAATTTGATTAAATTATATAAATTTTATAAAATTAGTTAAATTTGATAAAATTTATTTAAATTTGATTAAATTTATTTAAATTTGATTAAATTTAGTTAAATAAATGTTATTAAATTCAGTTAAATAAATGTTATTAAATTATGTTTTATTACTCAATTAATTTAATTGTTTAAACTAATAAATTATTTTACTTGTTTAAAAAAGTCAATTATTTTATTTGTTCGAACAAAGTAATTTATTTATTTTTGTGTTAACAAAGTAAATTATTATATTTGTTTAACGAGATTATCCCGCTTCTGTGGCGTAAATTTAAAAACGAATTAATGTTGCTAATATTAAATGCTATGATAAAGCTTGTGAAAATGCGTCTAAAACACGACGTGATTATACTAATTGAACTAAAAATATTGCACAACGAATTGAAATAATAAATTCAATTTTATTTAAAAAAAACGAAGAAACAGGATTAGTTCAGCAAAAACAAGGTGCTGGCAGACCTAAATAAATATCTTCGCCAGAAAAAAAGATTTATTACAACTACCATAACGCAAAGTCCGACAAAATCTGTGAAAAGATTAATGCAAGAACATGGGATTTCATACGGTTTAACATGGCTCATTTTACATGATATGGATTATAAGACATACCGCCAAATGAAGGTTCAAGATTTGATGGAAGATAATCCAGTCCGCCGAATTGAATTTTGCAACAACAACAAAAGATCAACACTATACAAAGATCCCACTTTTATTCAATCAAATGAACGGAATGAGGCGAAGATGTGTATCAATGGTAAAGTAAATCGACACAATAATTGTTGCTATTGGAATACAGTTAATTCTCATCATACTTATTCTTATGAAACAGGGCAGATGGCATTATGGTCTGGAGTGGTATCTGTTTTAATGACATTATTGGTCCTTTTTTCTTTCCATATGGTAAAAGTGTTACTGGAAAATCTTACTTGAGTCTTCTGCGAGATACTGTTCTTACCATTCTGCCTCAGCATGTTGATATGGATACCTGTTATGGCAACTAGACAGGACTCCACCTCATTTCTGTTTATCTGGCAGAGAATTACTCGATAAAAATATTTCCCGATCGTTGAATTGGTCGTCGAAGGTCAATTGAGTGGCCCTCACGATCGCCAGATCCATCACTAAGGGATTTTTTCTTCTAGAGGTACTTGATAGATTGATAGAGAATATTTATGGCACTAAACATTCCAATATTAACGATTTAAGATAGAAGATTACTACAGAAGCTGTAGCAATTCCATAAATTAATTAGAAACGTTTGTGATTCAGTTGTTGGACAATACCATGTTTACACTTAGGCAGAGGGAGGACATTTTGAACACTTTGGTTGAAAATTGTGTTGTCTATTTAATCAAGTTACCATTGTTAATTATTATTAATGTTATTTTTATAATTTATTTTTATTTATTATTATTAATTGTTAATTATTAAATACTTTCTGATAATTAATTTATACTATTGGTAATTTTGATAACCCTGTATATATGTTACATAAGGTGTCCCAAAAGTCTTTGACTTTTTTAATAAGCAAATTTTGTAATTAAAAAACTAACAATATTACAAACAATAATTGTGTACAATGAATATATTATAAAAATGGTAAAGTTTATAGTTATAACAAGTGTACATTACATATCTATTCAAAATGATGACCGTCTTGATCCCAGCTAGCAGACATCAAGTCTTATACGAAAATTTCTAAAAAAATCTCGAAACATCTTTAATGATTTTTGCTTAATTTCAGCTTTTGCGTTGTAGTGCATTCAGATTAGAATAAATAATGCCAGATGTGTCATATACCTTGCTTTGCAGGTAACTCCATAGCCAAAAATCACATGCGGTTAGATCAGGGGATCGCGCAAGCCATACAATGCCTCCCTGGCGTACAATTCACCTGTCTGTTAAGTGATTTTCAAAAATTTAGGGTGCTGCTGCACAATAATGTGGGGGAGCTCCATCCTGTTGAAACAACCTGGTTGAATGTGCTGCATTTGTCATGTTTGGAACAACGCTCTGTTGAAGGATGCCTGTGTATCACTCGCCCATCATAATCTCTAGTGAGACTCCATTGTTGCTTATGGCAGCCCAACCAGTTACGAAGGGAGTTTTAACAGGAGTCTCGACAACATGATTAGGGTTTCCTCTTGCCCAGTAGTGGATGTTGTGCTTGCTGACTGAGCCGGCTAATTCAAAGTGACATTCATGAGTAAAACAATTTCTTAAAAAAGGGGGATCTGCATTAAAACGACGAATCATTGACTCACAAAACTGGATACGCCTGTCTTTATCTCCATCATACAATTTTGGCAATAGTGTGATTTGTATGGATGCATTCCCTATTTCTTAAGAATTCTAACTACTGATGACTTCGAAATGTTGTATAACAACTTTTGTATAACCATCGAATAAAAGACTTCGTGTCAGTTCTGATACATCTATTGATTTTTAATAAAAAATGATAATGCAAACTCTATGTTTTTAGTCTAATATTACTTAATAAATAAAGTTAAAGACTTTTGGGACACTTTTGTAGCACTTTTGGAGCCCGTTTTGAAATATGTGAATAATTTTTGACAGCTTTAAAAGTAAGGAAAACGTTTCTAAATATAAATCGCAAGCATAAAATATCATGATAAAAAGTTCTGCGAAAAAAGTCACAGATTTCATTCTATACGTAGGCTACGGGTCAGCAAGATTAAAAGTAAAGAACGGTGTTGGGATGATCTTGGTGAAAAACAACGTGAAAAGTGAAAAAAATGAAGATTCCCGCAGATAAAAAGTGTATAGTCACTACTAATAGAAACATATAGTGCTGAATAGAGTTATGCAGATAGTGGCAACTGATAATATAGCCAAAGAACACGATTGCCCAGAGAACACCCTTCCAGTTTATGTACAAACAGACTCGAATAGTTTACTGCAGTCCCTACGATGCCGACAAGACCATACGATCTGGAAAATCCACATATTCTTCAGCGAAGTACAGCTCTAATGGGAACTCACTTTCCATTCAGTGAGACATCAATGAGACAACAGAGAAGTTAAAAATGAGACTGATTGGTAATATCCACGAACAGACACGACTGGAAAAAAATGAGGGTAAAGCAGTTAGTAAAACAAGAAACATAAGTGGAGATCAGATAAAATAAGCATCTTGTTAGAGGGTAGAGGGTAAATTCCGTATCAGCAGATTAAGAATATAGTAAATATAGAGTGACGCTAAAAGTGCCTTCATTCGAACATCGCCTTCACCAAAATTAAACCATCACTCAGTTGTGATTTTGCTTATTGAGTAGTTTATGAAAACTCACTGAGTGATTTTTTTGTTAATGTAATTTCTTCTTCCATTAAGGATTGCAGTATGACGAAATATGTGATATTCAATAATTTGCAGTATTTATTCAAACCTGTTGTATATGTTGGTATACAAATATCAAACACATATAAAACAAAAAAAATAAAAAAATCTATGAAGAATGTGTTATTAAATCTTTTTATCAGATCGGGTCGGACTTCTTTTTATAGCAATTCTATTTTTCGGAAATTATCTTAATTATTAATGACTATTCGATGTTGAGAAATTAGATGAATATTGAACTAATAATTTTTTAATTAAATGAGTAAATTATATATTGCAATAGTACTACAATAAAATAGTATATATGACCAGTTGGGCCGCTATTGACGACAAAACTTTCGACTAAAAAAGATATGATTATATGGCCATATAGTTTTTAATTTAATTAAATAATTGATTATAATAACAGTAAAACAATTAAATAAATATTAATCTATTTTTTGATTATTGTAGCATTTAAATGTATGTGATTCTTATTCTTGTTTCATGAATATATATATACTTTCATAGTGCTTGGAATATTTTAAATAGCACATTATTATTTTTTAATAACAGACAATTTCATGTAATGTAATTTACAATATACAGAACGCCATCATTAAAAATTATA
Organism: Coelogynopora nodosa; assembly: GCA_034780555.1. NCBI lineage: Eukaryota > Metazoa > Platyhelminthes > Proseriata > Coelogynoporidae > Coelogynopora > Coelogynopora nodosa. Next base: position 7,881 of record JAUZND010003654.1, read on the forward strand.
TTTTATAATTAATTTAAATATACATATATATAAAGCTTTGATTTTACTTGAACAGAATTTCAGAACAATACTTCCATAAAAAAGAACAGTCTACAGTATCGACACTTATTTTAAGAAAACAATAATTATAATAACTGCGCTTTTTATATTTGTCAATGGGAAATATTTTTAAATCTTAAATCTTAATATATTTAAAACATCTTATGTACAAGCAGTCCTATATCGTCCTATATTTAACTTGTGGCATGTTATGAAGACAACTTCCAGAGCTTCTAGAGTTTTTGTTTCGTTAAAATTTCTAAATAAAATTAGTTAAATAATGTGTCACATAAGTATACTTCGTAATACAGGTATTTCTATTTATAATGCATTATGTTAAACTTCTGGCAAAGTGTTCCCCTTTCGTTCAGCACAAGAATAATCTTATGATGACTGCTCTAAAGGAATGACATATATAATTATAAACCAAATCAACTTCTGTGCTAGCTAGAACCACGCGCACGGTTAATTTATTATTTACAAAATCTAGAGATCTTTTGAATCCCGGTAGAACATTATTTAAACTTCCGTAAATTCAGGAAATATTCTTTGAATGACTGCTCTTGTGTAATTATGATACATTCATACATACATCAAATTAACTTCGGTGACATCTAAAACAAATTAAACAGTCAATGTACTATTCCAGAAACCTTTGCACATAACATCATTTGGAGCTTCCACACATTGGCTGATTTATTCAATAGGATAGTACGTTTATTAATTAGATTGACTATTTACTGTAATGATTGTAATATTGTATATTTAAAATAGCTTTAAACGGGTATAATCTTTACATAACTTATTTAACAGTATACATACCACTAATATGAGTTTGTCAATTCAGCAATATTAGAACATATAATTCACATTTTAATAAGTTTTTTCATGTAACATCTCAGTAATTAATATTTTTAACAAAATTCGCTTTATTCAAAAATTGACACAAACATATTTGAAAAATCTATCTATTACTTCATGATGCAAAATGACTATGTTAAGCCAAAACAGTACAACAAAAAGTTTTGGGTTCTGATTCCGACAAAGATGTCAATTATAGCTTTAGTAACAGATTTTGAGTATTAGGAGCAGTGGAGGTGATGGTTTCCCCACTACTTTGACTACAAAAGTGTTTCAAAAAATGAGATAATTTTAATTTACATAATTTGACCTTCATTTTGGTTTATACATACTGTTAAAGAGAAGTAATTTACAAATTATTGTTTTATTTACATACATACAATATGTTAAATGTGTTGAATGGATAGGGCATATAATTCTAAACATAATTCTCAAAATTGTAAAGGTAAAATTATACCAAACATTTGCTAAATATGACCCTTTGATACATTTAAATAGGTTTTTTACTTACGCAAGTCTCTAGGTGTTGAAAGAAATATACATTCGACATTTAAAATGTTCAATCGATTTTTCTAACCTTCTACTATGTAACAGTATATAATACAATAATATACATTCCGGAAAAATATTCTCTACTTTAGTTCCATAAATATAGTTTGTGAAATAAATATTTAAAATTTAATGTTACACAGTATCAATATGTATCTTACTTAATTAAATAAAGTGAAAAAATGTACACGCAGTTCACAGGATGTTTCACCAACCTTATATTCACAACCCTGTTTGAACTAAAGAATTGACGGGGACAATTTTAGAAACTTATGAGATTTATTGCCATTTTATTTTTGTAACAAATAATAAACTGTAATAAGTGTATTTTAGTTTTATTTTTGTATATTTCGCTATGAAACCAAATATGTAAAATGCACTTTACAAAGTGTACACATTTAAATGATTAAAAACGTGTACTTCAAATTGATGTGTAAGTATACAAAAAATTATACACGGGTACATATCAACATTTGGATTTCTTTCATAAGTTTTGCTCAATTATACTTTGAAATAATACAATCTAAAAATGGTTAAGTTTTCCTGTTATAGAAATTAAGTTTTTTGGCATATTTATCATAGTTTTACATAATATATATCATTTAATAAAATATACAATATTAGTATAATTATTATTATGGGTAACAGTTGGTAGTTTTCAAATATGGAAGTTTGAAGTATATTCGAGAAAATACTTAATCTAGATTAATTACAGTATCTAGCTAGATTAAAAAAAATCTAATTTTTTATTACATTTTCAAATCATTGAATTGTATCTGTTTATATATATGTATAATAAAATTAATTGTTTTAGAACTAAATTAATATAATTTTTGAAAACGAAAACAATTTTTTAAATGCCTTTTGATCTCAGTTAGTTTTTACGTGGATTAATTGAAAGAGATTATTATTTTTCTTAGAACGTGTATAGCTTGACGGTACGGTAGGGCGATCGATGCGCGAACCGTAGTCTTTGCAGGAGTACACTGATTTGCGCTGCCATATTGTTTTATATTTATAAATTATTATTTTATCTATAAATACTCCGCCGACGTAGCTGTTCTCCCTTAATAGCCCAAAACAAGTTATGTGCATATTTTGGATAATGTCGTTAGCGATTTAATGTTGAGTTTATATATTGAATATGTTCTATTATTAAAAGCTAAGTATATTTAGTATAAGAGCATTATAAGTACATTAAAGTATGTATAAGGTATAATAAAAGCAGATTTCTTGAAAATAACTATTTGAAATGTTGTATTTTAACGCTTTTAAGTAAACTAAAGCTGACAATGTTTCTTTCACTCTCGATATACCAGAATTGATTTGTTGACAATGAAGTTCGTCCAATCACCCTTTCGTTCTCCTTTCCGAGATGATTGCTGAAAGTCATACTGATGAACAAATCAATCGTGCATAGAGAATGAAACATATGCTAACAGTTCTACAATAAAGTGGCAATATAGGATAAACTGATCAATAATTTATTGTTGATCTGTTATAAATGTATGGCGTTCTCATTATTTCTAAAAAAAATTTAGGTAGGTCATTATTTCCGAATTCAAAATTTACAGTGTAAATTACATGTGGTGTGAAATGTATTAAATTTTAGAACTCATATAACAATGAACATTTTAAAATTATTTTACTTTATCTAAGTAATACAAAATTTCATAAAAACTTTTTGAAAATTACGATTGAAATAATAAAACTTGATTTCACGAAAATAAAAAAAGTAGAAATTTCTGCATTTAATGTTTTTTAATAGTTAATAGTAATAAATTCACCAGTTTCATTACATTGTACATTGATTAGTTTTTTTTAATTAATGTTGAATTTTTATATTAAAAACTAAATATTTAAAATATATATTTATTTTTATCATTTATTTTTTTAATTTATTATAATACAATATATTTATTAATTTATTTTAAAATCATTGGCCTATATTTAAGTTAAGTTTTTGATATTAATAATTACATATTAATTATTAGTTAGTACTAGTATTAGTGTAACTATTAAATATATTTTTATTTAATTAGTTCATCAGTCATAATTTTTATATTGGTATTTATATGTATTTATAATTAAATATATTTCTAATTATAACTAACAGTTCCATTTCAGTATTTTATTAAATAATTTCTTATACGCCAAATATACTACTTCTAGTAGAAATATAAATACTAATAGTTTATTTATTAAATTAATAGCTATGCAAAATATAGAGTAGATAAATAACAGGACATTTAATTTGTATTGATGAAACAATTGTGAAAAAAAATTAATTAAAGATATTTTTAGTGTAGACAATTAACCTAAATGTTATTGTATAATAAATTGATATTTTTTCTTGAAGTAAACATTTCTCTCTACTGGATTCTCATTGCTGAGACATACTTTTAGTTCCCGATAACAATATATTAAGCAGAATTTTAACATCGCTATTTTAAAACAGTAATACAAATATTTTTAAATTGAAATTTATCATAACATTTGTTGTGCTTTATACAAAATAATATTTTAAACTCAATTTCACAAATTAATTCCATCAGTGCAATGTGAGCTGCTAAACACAATTAATATTAACATTTCTCCTGTTAAATATAATAATTACCTGAATAATTAGCCAATTACTAGCCTAGCTAATTACTAGTCAAAATCAAAATAAATACATTAATAATTTTTTTAAAACATTAAACAAAATTAATATGACCTTCAAATAATTTCCAATAGAATATTAACTTCAGTAATTAATAATAAATGTTTTTTGGAATTATAATATACATATATGGTATTCGACATACTGTATCCTACACATTACTATACACATATTCCACACACACTTATATTTGTGTGCAATATATAGGTACATAATAAGAGAGTAAATCAAAATATAGTCATACATATGCTGATCACCGTAAACTAAGAGAATCTTTAAATTCTTTTTAAATAGTGTTTTCAGAAGAAGCAAATTTATATAAACATTAGAAATTGTTTAGAAAATATTACAGAAATTACGCTTACAAATTTGGAGCGAGTCAAAGTGAAAAATCACAAACAACACGCGTTTATTTAAAAGTGTTTCCTAATAATATTTTTTAAATTGTGTAGCACGTAATGTATTGAATATAAAAATGAATAAAACGATATTAGAATCTATTAAAGATAGGTAATTCAAATGTGGTGTGTAACATCCGTGAATGATTATGAATTTAATAATAAAATATGAATCAACTGTCTGGCATAGACTTAAGTTGGAAGTCGATGCTAAGTTAAGTGGGTTCAACCACTATTGAAAAAGAGAAATAATTTTAAATAGTTTTTTAAATATTTTAAATAGTTCCGAAGTTATAAATAAACAAGTTGGTTCTTTTTCACGGAATATTCTAAGTCTCAACTAAACTATTTTACAATTGAGAATGAAACCTTTATTATTATTATTTAGGTTACTTTAATGTTAGGGTTGAAATATTTCACATTATATATCTATAAGTCAACTGCAGATGCCATTGTAATTGTAATTACAGACAATCCCTTAACTTTTATTAAATGTATAAAAACAATAATCATTGAATTTTGTGATGGAGTTTGTGTTTACAAGAGAGTGCAATTTGATCTATGTATTACCCGATGACTTAATAAGAATATAACGTTTATTACTCCTCATCACCAGAAATTCCCTTTTTCGTCACAAAAATTCAACTTGCAAAATAACCTACTAAAATTCAACTTTTTCGCAGCGGAAAGCAACGGCAATTATCCAACGGTGTGGCTATAGAGATGAGCATAAATAGTTTAGTTCTAGTTTTTGGTTCAATTTTCGAAGTCCTCGGTGTCATTATGCAGTGCTCGAAATATGGCTTGTCCGATTGCCAATTGTTAAGCAAATATTTTATCCAGCAAATAATATTTATTATCATTGTCGCAATCAATTCTTCCTTTGTTGAAAAAATAATCACCAGTGTGGCGATCGCCAAATGCAAGCATACTGCGTCCGCCTCCATATATATCCTGTTCCTTGACCTGCACTATCTTTACGCGATCCAACCATAAGAGAAAGGAAGGAAAGACCTAGATAAGAATAGATGAAATGGTATAAGAAGAGAAAAAAAGGGGGAGATGCCGGTAAGGATGGAAGGAGAGATGGGAGAGTGGGTGGATAGAGGTGAGGATGAGGGAGGGGGGAACAGAGATAAAGGTGAATGAGAACTGAGATAGAGTTAGTGTTGCCCTATGAAAAAGCGTAAAAATGGAGGAAGTAGACAAAATCGCAGCTTAATATATTCACGAAATATGTAGGTATATACGGTTTTTAAGGTTCTGAAATGGGCCGCGATGACAAAGAGGCGAATATTAAAAATGGAAGTTGAGAAATAACATTTTAAAGGAAATTAAGAAAGAACTTTAGCAACTTAAAAAATATAAATCAAAATATAAAGAAAAGATAGTTGCATGCATCTGTTGATGAAATTAATATAAACAAATTGGTCATGAGAATATTTGTAGGAAAAAAAGGGCATTTTACTCTATTAATTGATTTGTATAAAAAACGATATTTACAATATTCTGAAAAAATTCTTGGATTATAAAACGTGTTTAATTTCTATTATATTGAATACTAATTATTCAAATACAAAATATATAGAAAAATATTCGTGATTTTTTGTACATACAAAACACGGACGTATAATTAGCAATCACGGGGCGCAAGGCTTGCATGTTTTAACATGTTTAACATGTTGTCGTAAATTTATTTTGACGTCGGAAAATGTTGATATTTTGGTATTATAATATTTTCATTTTAGGTCTTTTCACCTAAAAGAGAAACAGCTGTGGAGAAAGAAGTGGAAACCTGCAATAACTCTAAAGATAAGTGACGAAAAATGTGCAAATCAAAATTTAAAACTCTGTCAGAATAGAGATATGTGGAAAAACATCAAATATTTCAGGATGTTTACAGAATATTCCAGACTATTGTCTTAATATTGTTTTGATAAAATTGTTTCTAATGGTACAAAAATACGGAATAGAAAAACATTAACGAATGCCACCGGTCACTTGAACACGATCATCATTCACAGTTTTTGGGAGCGTTTCAACTGTATGATATTCTTTCCTCTTATACACGTATGATATTAAGAAAGTTCTACAAGGAACTTCTAATGAAATTGTATCATTATATGAAGAAGTAGTCGTGATTAAATAAAAAATGATTGTAGCAACGGAAAAAGAAACTACCTTCAAGTCAATCTTTGTAGAAATTAAGATAAAGCTGTTGTTATAAATAACGAAATTACCACACCATATTATGTATGCGAACGACAGACATTACATGAGAATCCCGAAAAAGATACATCGGCTACCCCAGATGTCTATACTATACTATCAAATCTATAAATTTGAATCAATTCTTTTTTATCTGTTGCAACAACTTTGGGTTTCATCCTACTTCATAATATAATAATAACATAATTAACCTCAACTTCATAATTGAAGACACAAATAAAGAACTTGAAGGGCATTTTTCGGATGATTTGCCTTCACCATCAGATCTTTAATTTGAAATTCAAACATAAAAGTTGTTATGGGAAGGTTATGCAACAAAGCCCACGACAATTAGTGATACTTTGCTAAAATTAAAATTTAAAATTCTCTCCTCGGCCTATTCTAACATATCCACTATTCCTAGATTACTCTTGCTACTGCCTGTGACCTTGTACACTGTAGTGAGGGCTAATTCTTCGCTGGATTTCAACAAATTGGTTTTTCTAAACACATGGTTTGAGTACCGACTGAATTTCTTGCTCATGTTTTTGTATCAAAAAAACATATCCCATTCTCTAGAACTGGAAAAGATTATCAATAGATTTGCAGAAGCAAAACTAAGGAAAATATCATTCAATGAACGATGTACTTTTTAGACAGTAAATTAATATATATATTTCAGTTCACAGACTGCCTATATTTTGATGAACTTCGTAAATGGGATTATGTTATGTTATTATATTTTTATTGACTATTCATATTTCGTACCAATTATTTGTGAACAATTTCTAATAAAAAAACTCATAATTTTAATAATTTTTTAAATAAATTTTTAAAAAATAAATAAAAAACGTCTATATAATGTGTATATATATAAAATATGTCTATTAGTTTCCAAAGTTTCGCACCATTTTTCAGTCACCTTTTTTTCTTTTTATAATAAATGTCAGTTGTTACAGACATGTCCTTTTTTATGGTCGAGATTGTCCTCAGTTAAGCTTCTGTTTTTGTTTATAGTCTTTTAAAACTATATCTTTCACACCTGGTCTATATTTTACATGGAGTACAGCTATTGTTTGAATTGTAAACATTTTAAAAATAATTAAATTCCTTTTGATTGATTTTTCTGGAGTTTGGTCATGAAAGTTGTTTTTATATTATTATATGTGATGTTATTTTATGTTATTATAAAATTTGTTGTTTATTTGACAGTCGCTATTATATTTCTAGTCCTTTTTAATTTTGTTTAGTTGTGTGGTAGTCTTTTGCAATGGAATTGAAGAATGTCATCAATTACAATTGTTACCTTTTTTGTCACTTATTGTTTTATACATATATATTGTTTCTTATTTAAACAAAAATAAGTTTGTCGGAGAAAATACGTTAAACCGTGCTCCCCTTTTGGAAAATCCTGGTTACGTCCCTGCATAAACTAGCAGCTTTATTAAAAATTATAAAAATTTGCTTTTTATATACCAGAATGGTGTATATTTACTTGGTTTAAAACATATGTACTCTTTTACACCATTTTGGAGTAAATACATTGTAATATCTTACATATATTATTATTAAGAAGTAAATTTATCTTTTTAATTGAATAAGTAATTAATTTTTGTGAAATAGTTGTTTTAACTTTGAAAGTATTTTTACCCGTTAATTGAGTAATGTATTACATTTTAACTCTGAAATAGTGTAAAAAATACACTTAAAGAGTAATTATCATTATTTAATTAATAATTGACTATGCATTATTCTTCTTTAAATTGTATTGAACAAAACTGTCTTTATTTGCTTTGGTTAATTAAAAGAGTTATGCAGATTTTCAAAATGATAAAAAGTTAATCAACAAAAAGTGTGCTTACCCGGCTATGAAAGTCTATGAAATAATGATGCTGTTCATTCGCCTATATTATTATATAAACTACGGTATAATCAACTATTCTTTACGGTACAATAAATTAATTTATATTATCGAGGTCCTATACGGTATACTCTTAAAATAATTATATCAGAATCTTCATCTGAAACTCTTTTTTTATAGTCTGTTACATTCGTACAATTGGGCTAAAATGTATCACGCTTAAATAAAGACATAGTACATAAATGTGCATAGATACTAAATCAAATAATAATGAAAAAATAGCGAGAAATAATGAAGTAAATATTTAAAAAATAAACATAAAAAATAGGTATTAATCCCAATAATTAGTAATATTAATAAAATAAATAAGTATTCAAAGTTTACTAAAGTCACCTCATAATATTGTTTAATATTGTTTGGTATAGGAATGTAAACTGATTTTTTTTCATCAATATTGATATATTCTGAATATCTTTATACTTGTATAAGCATACTTCTCGATATATAGTGATGAGCATATTATGAACTCCATAATAATTGTCATCGTTTATATTGTATGTAACAATTGATGTGAAAAATATTAATGCAGGTATAAACAATGTGTATGATACCTCCGATACCTTCGGCTTTCCAGGTATATTGTACAGGAATATAAAGATTATACCGCAAGGCACATTGTCAAAAGCAATGGGGCTCAAGTAGCTACATATCTGACCAGGTAAATTACATTTGTAAGAGTTTCACGAAAATTGAAACTATTAAAATCAAATAAATATGCATAAAGCTTAATTTTATCAGTTTACAGTTTTGGATGACAGCTGTTATCCTGATAATAATTATACAAAGATCATTAAAATATATAACAACGTTGGATAAAGTTGTTTAGACAGGTTTATTTAATGCGATTTGATAAGTATGTTTTATTCAAACAATAAATAGTTCGTATTTAATACCTGCGAATTTAATTAATACAGAAGCTTTATAGGACAAGTACTGTCAATAGCCTCATCAAAATAAATAGATATATACAAAGTCAATGCTTTTATTATTAATAATATTTTTAGCCATTCGTTAACAATGAACAGAAGTTGCGTAGAATGTTTAGGCAAAAAACATGTAAATGTTTAGTGATAGGGTTATTAACAAACATATTAGGTGTTTAAGATTCACAGATGACAATTTCCGTGACTTGACACATACCACATGTATGTGAAATATGTCTGTCAGTACAATTGGATCCTTTTTTAAGGTTAATCCAGAATTTAAGATATACGTTTTTCAGATACCTGCTTACAATCATAGCATTTTCAAAGAAAATACTAAAAGACTAAACTTAGCACATCACATGTATTGTATGTTACATATCGTAAATGTTGTTAAAAAATATATAAGAGATATAAAAAAATATGAAACATAAACTAGAAAGTGAAACCAGAATATGAAACTAATTGATCTATATATACAATTAATAATGTATAATGAGATAATGTTAAGACAGAATGCATTTTTACCTTCATTGTCATGCGTTATTTATTGAGAGTCTAAAATATTAAACGAGTTTGTGATTATCAATTTGATGATTTCTCATGGTGTTATTTACTAAATTATATCTGATTATTGTTTGAGGCACTTTCTATATACGGCGGACTGTGTGATAAATTATTTATAATTTATTTGTTGCACCACGTTTGAAGTTATTGATTTAATAAGTTCGCAACTATAATACTACCAGTGATTTTTTTGAAAAAAAATATGAAGAAAAATAACAATTTATAAATAATTCATCCTCGAGTAAACCCATTGTACAGGGTGTCTCAAAATACATACATAATATTTACCCTATTATACGTATATTTTGAGACACGTTGTATATAGACTCCAATATCTATTTATACATCGTTTGCGGAGAGTATCCAAACTTTAAATGTTATGAGTAAAGTATGTTTTTTTATAGTATTATAGAATAATAGAATTAAATATATTTATTTTTTAATGTTAGTTATAAATAAAGTAGAATTCTGGGGACTTCATTTTAACCACTTGCCGACGGATGTACAAATGGATTCAGGGCGGTGGAAGTGCGCTTGTGGTTTTATTGGCTCAACAGTATGAGGTAACATATCTTGGGATATATTCTAATTCGCCAAATTATAGTTTATATTTGCAGCGGAAAGTATATTCGCATATGAATCTATTGTTAACATCTGAGCCGGCTCAAATGTGAAAATTACACAAAACACAATTTTTAGTGGGGGTTAACTTATTATATAGAACTTTGAAACTATCACAATAAAAAATCATTCAATTGAATACTGTAGTATTCTTCTTTTTATTAAAATAAATAACTTCAAAAAATGAAGTATGGAAGAAATACTAACATATAGACTTGCGTGAAATACAATTTTTTACAATTTGGTATTGATTATATATTATGTGCAAACAAACGCAAAGAATTGTATTAGAAAATATTCTCATAAATCAATACATTTATCTGTAATATAATGACAGGAAGGATAGACCTAAACAATTAGGACTGTCCTTCCAAAATCAGTACAGTTGGCAGCCGGTTAACGTTTGCATTGTATTGTGTTGAATATAATACGATTACATTAGTTCAATTAAGAAATACGAATAGGTAATGTTACCCTAAACATTGCATAAGAGGCTTAAGACAATTGGTATTTAAATTACATGTATGTACCAACAAAACTTTTCAATAAAGACAGTAATGTAAATTATGAATAAAAAATGGAACTCACGAAAAAGTATCGCTTTCATTGCACATATTATGCTTTTTTTCCAGTTCAAGGCACTAAATATGATATATTAAAATTAATCAATTATAAGGATACTATTAAGAAGTAGTCCCACATTGTAAACAATATTTATTTAACATGAAATAGTCAGATTATTCAGTATACAAAACAAACAAAAAATTATGTTAAATAGTAAAATTATTAAAATAATTACATCTACCTAATAAGACCTTTATTGTCATATTATAAGCCTAAACAAATAGTAAACCTAATTATCTACTGACAGTACAAAATAGTGTGAGAATATAAACAGTAACGTATCAATAAAATATATGAATACAAAAAAATATATATATATATTTAACACTTTTTTCAAATGACCCATTTAACAAAAGTAACAAATATATTATTTAAGTATATAATAAAATATAAAATTAGTACAATAAATACATTATTATAACTGTAAAAATAGTAACCTACATTTTTTATAATTAAAAAAATTATGTTATCATATGATATTATAACAATACTTTTGTAACATATTTGTATGAATCAAAATAAATAATATAATTTTTTTAATTATTTCAATTTTATTACGTTTTGAGTAAATAGATTTAAAAGTGTTAATAAACTCAAGCATAGGTAACAAGTTAGTTAGCACAAGATAGGTAACCATTTCCAATATATTAAAAAATTAACTTTTTTTAAATAACGGTATTTATCGTTATAAAATCAAATCAAAACAAAGAATTAATTATTAATATCAAAACAATATTTCAGCATACTTAAATATGGATCAGCAAAAGAAGTAATCTATAGATAACAATTAAATCATAATTTTTTATTAAAATTTTGTAATATTAGAATTGTAATAAAATACAACCAATGGAATTAAACATTTAACAGCTTTGATGGAGATTTTAAGATACCATTTATCATTTAAAAACTTTTTTTGTAAAAATTATAGAAATATCTAGAAATCAATTTGCGATAATAACAGTAATATTATTTAATATTTATAAATAACACGCAAATTAGTACTACGTTTAAATATTAAAAATAATGAGTACATCATGTAATTTTAAGGCAGAAAAATGTATACATAGCCTGGGGAAAACTATTATTTCCGATATGAACAACCATAGTAATTTGTATTTTAAAATTGTATTGTAATTGTATTTTTTTAAATCAGTTAAAAAATATATAGAGAAATAAGTCGTGTAAAAACACAAAAATATTAATATCCCTCATAATTCCGAAATATTTTTCAATTATCAAAAATCTTAAAAAACAATTTTTACTTAAATCCGTTCAATGTCCAACAAGCATGTATGTTTAGACAACAATATGATCTAGCTTGGATTTGTAAACTCTATATAATTCAATAAGTCTTTTTAATATGTTGATCTCAAATTAATGTTGTGTCAAATTGTGAACCTTCAAAGAGTACACTGATGAAGTAGAAGTGTGTCAGAAAAGAGCATTCGTGTAACTAAGACATATAAAAAGCTTTATCTGTGTAAACGATGTGAAACATCTTTTATGAAATTTTTTACGAGAAAAGAGCCACCGAGCGCCTATACTCCCCATTCCTATAATCCACTCGTCATTAAATTGATTAGCATTATACGACACAGTAAGCAGTATATATATATATATATATATATATATTTATAGTTGCCCTAATCAATACACAATATCTGCATCGTTTAAAACAAAAAGTTATGAACAATACAGCACGAATTACTATATAATAAAAGTATAACATATTTCATGCAACTATTTAATTGAGTTAAATATAACTTTACATTTGTGAAACTTTGTCTTAGAAGCCATTGTACAACACCATAAAGCTGAAGAGCTTTAAACGTTGCTTAAAAATTCAATATAAACAACATACACTCACTAAAAAATGTTAATACTAAAACCATAGCAAGACGATATTATTTTTGAATGCAAACTATAGCTTCTCTAGGAAAGTCCAGTACGAGTTATGAAATTAACGTATAGATGTAAACTGCGTTATAATTTTTTTAAATGTTACATATTTTTCTGTGTTTTAAAATGAATTCAATTAAATATTTTCATTCAAAATAATTAAACTTACCGTGAGCCATAACGCTTCTAATGCAATCAAATTTTCAAAAACATCATCCATCACATATTCCGGTGATAAGGCGTCCAAAAAAATGAATGTTCATTGTACATTAATATCTTATAATTTTATTTACTACAAGTTATTTTATACAATTCAATCAATTTTATAATCAGTGGATAATTGTAAAAACACACATATCGAATATAAAAATTTAAAACTCTTACACATCTAAGATAAAATTCGATTACTAAATATGATGACTTTTCAAGTTAAGTAACACCCCATAGGCCCTATAATTAAAAAAAAACTGTTTGAGGAATATTATATGACACAATAATATATAATAAACAATGTTGAATTATAATAAGAAAATGTCACACTATAACTATGTAGAATAACTGACTTACGTACGAACCACTTATTAATATATATAATTACAATTAATGAATACTAAATCGTGTGTAGTTTTTCATTTCTGCGCCTTTCTTATTAGATAAACACTTGATATGTTATGTATGCTCATATGCAAGTTAAGTTGACAAAATTGTAATTGATAGAAAAAACCATTTAATATAAAATACAATGTATAATAAAACTAATAATAACTATATACAAGGAAAATTAAATAATTAAAAATAATTAAATTAAATAATTATCAAATTATTAAATAATTATTAATAATAATAGAAATAAACCAATTTCACAGAAAATTCGGCTAATAATAATTTAGCACACTATTATGTATTGTATTATACTGTATAAATACAAACTAGTTATTTATACTGATTGTACATGACAAATATCATAATTAAATGTTATATATATGTACAATAAATACCCTGAGAGATAATATTAATCCAATTAAGGTGTTGAGATATTAGTTTACAAATAATCGATTAATTCAGTTCAATTTTAAAAATAACTTGTGAATATACGTCATGTTTCCGAGAATTATTTTTCACCACAAATCTTACCAAAATATTGGAAATTATATTTGACCAATAATATAAGAAGGTGTAGGCCTATAGTAATAATATGACAGAATATTAGTCCAATGAACACCATTTCAATCCAGTAATGGGACCATTTTCGCTAACGTCAATCGAACTGTCGTATTAATATGCAACATAGGTTAAACCTATGGTTAACAATATGGTTAATCTTATTAGATCTAAGTGACATTTTACATGCTATGGACTGAGAGAGGAGGCGGGTCGTACCCGCCCCTGCCAGATATCGATTTTTTAATTGTAAATCAAAATTGTCAATTGAATATCAAAATACTGTCAAATAAGAAACAACATTTATAATAATAACAACAGAAAAAGCAACATTCACGACTAAACTCCAGAAAGGTCAAACAAAAAGAATGAGTTGTGATCAAACCATAAAAATGTTTACAATCCAAACGTAGCTTGTATACTCTACGTATGTAAAACAGGCGTGGAGTGATAAGATGGCAAGTCAAACCTGTGGATTTAAAAGACAGTATGTCAAATATAAAAAAGCAGAATAATAATGCGGACAGAGCCAGATCATAAATAAAACACGTATAACAAATGAAATGTATAATAAAAAGAAAAGAAAAGATTGTTAATAAATGGGGGGCGTAACCATCACTATTCCCATAGAAAATGAGTTGAACAACATACATACCGTGCACATTTAATAACTATACCAGATCGAGTCGTAACAAATCGATTAAGCAAAGTGCATAAAATAACAGGATGGTAGTGAACTGCTAGTGCATGGGACAAGATCACTTTCTTTCGACTATGCCGAACACTAAGAAATAAATGGGACTCATCGTGTCATACAATAATTCATGTATTATAAACTCCGAACAAAGTATCCAGTATATACTATAATTGATGGAGCATAAAACAAGAAATAGCGTAATCGTTCATACGTTAAGCTTTATTGATGTCGTCACGGTTTGTTAAGCATTTTAAAATTAAATATACAATTCTGTGATTTAGTAAACGTTCGTTTTTTATTTCCACTAACTTCGTTTACATTTGACATTACTAGGAGACTATTAATTAACAAAGTAATTAATACTTCCCTGTAATCAAATGAAAAATTTAAGCAAATTTTTTAAACGATCTACCTGTTTTTTAAAAAATTACACGCAAATTATAACGCAAAATAATCAAATATAACATTTAACCACAACTGTTTTGTATTTTATTAAATAATAATATAACGTTAAATAATTGTTTAATATGAATAATCGAGTGGATAAGACGCTGATTTGCACATTCCTTGAGACTCTCGCGTTCCCAGATGTGCTAGTGAACAGTTAGTAGCGCTTACTGGTTTCGTTTGGCATGGTATTTACTTTTATATTTATACTATTCATTAATAATAAATGTTAATAATATATATATATATATTTGGCTAAGTTTATGAGCTTATTGATATGCATAATAATTTCACGGGGGTTGATCAATCACTAAGAAAGTTATAAAACAGATTTTAAAGATTAAAAAATATAATCTTAAATATTGTTCTACAATATTTGTTTAATTATTTTTCAATTTGAAATAGTTTTTATGTTGATTGACTTATTTTAAATCAACTTTTATTTAAAGGTCAGTCTTATGAGAACAATATTAAGATAAATATTAAATTAACAGAAATTTGTAGAAAAATGTAATTAAAATTAATTCTCCACCGATTATACAGGGTGTGTCAAAAGTCTTTGCCGATAAAGTGTTGCTTAAAATGAAATTTCTTAAGATTTCCTAGGAATTTCCTAAATAGAAAAAGCGGTGATGACATGTATAAAATTGGTAGTATTTAAATCTTCATTGTACTGAAAAACTATGTATATAATGTAAGTTTTAAATTGTTAAAAAAAAAATTTCTTATTTGAGTAATAAAAATTTATATAAACAAGTACTTCCAAATCCAAGTTCATTTTACTGAAATCAGAACTACACCATATAGCGATCCCCATTTGATCTCACATTAAATTGGGTGAGACTGGAGGTAATTGTCGAATGACATCAAATCGAAAAGCACGAAGACTTTGAATCTGAGGCAAATGTAGTCCCACATTGGCAAATGCTCAAAGGCGTGCACCCTATTGAGTCCGTGCTTTGGAAAGCGAGAACAATAACACTTTTCTTCGACTACGACTCAGAAATAAATGGGGCTCATTGTGTCATACAAAAAAAAACATTGTAAGCTCCGATGTCTAGCATATTATCCGGTACTATTTGGCTCAAGCATATAATCCAGTTCTTTATCTGTATAATTAATATCCTTTTGATCAATTATATAAATTTTTTGCCTACATATTGTAAGTATACTAAGTATATTTATTGTACGACACCCTTCATATCTTTCATATATTTATTGTATGACCTTTCATATCATCATAATCGACACCATCGTCAGCTTCAACATCGCCAGTACTGTTTTGCTATTATCTCATGTCATTAATGTTCATCGTCTCCATGTTTGACATACACATTACACATTATTCAGTTAGATTTTCCCAATATTTCGATCATGCTAATGGTAGATTTTATTTTCATTTTATATCAACATGACAGATAGAAAGTAAATATCGGTCAGATAATCATATGTTAGCCTCACATTTAAGTAAATTTTTGCAAATATTGTACATTTTATATGCACCACACATACACAAAAACTGAAAGACTTGTTTTTTGGAAACTTAATTTTGATTAAAAACTCTTAATCAGACACTGCGTGCACCAGGTAAATACCTTGGACCCAATCTGGAATTTTCGAGTAAGCACACGGGTAAATTGTGAGGATTTCTGATACGTGTTGTAATCTATAATTATGTAATTTTCCTGAAATATTTAACTTGTTACAAATTTTTTCGTAGGATTGGGCTAATTATGAGTTATTATTGCCTTTGGATTATGTAATTTTATATTGTACAACATTTTAGATATCCTTTTTAATTAAATGTTAAAAGTTATTAAAAATAGAACAGAAAAATTATAACAGTGTAATAATAAATTTGAAAAACTTATGTATCGTAATAAAAAGTCACAATAAATAAAACCATTCAAATGAACTGCTTAAGCATATATACCGGAGAGGAGATCTATATAGCGCTGTTATGGCATTGTCAGGATTATTTTTTAAAATTAATATGCTAGTATGTTAATGTACGTTTTCTTTGTATAAAAGTTTAGTCTAGTTCGAATCGAACCTCTTATTTTGCTAAAGTTAGTTATTTTTGTTCAAATTAATTTGATTATAACTGGTTTTTATTCAAATCGCCTCTTTATTGAACACCTTGCAGGTCATGTAAAGTACAAGTGAATTGAGGCATTGGTCGTTGTTGTGGAGTTTGGTCTGCTGATGAGTTATGACGAGTCCTAACAAGGACAAAACAGGGCTGTACAGATCTCCCCGCCGTCGAATGTGCTTCGAGAGTACATTTAGAAGATTTAATTTATTGTGACTTTTTATATTCTATAACAGTATTTTATATCTTGTTTATTATTGTATTTTGAAAAAAAGTAGTAGTATAATTATAGTGGATCCAGGAATTGTTATAACATATTAAAGTATGCTAGTATAATGTGAACGGTCAATTGATTTGCCGTGGTGAAGTTCAAATTATTTAACTTACTAATAATTCAAATCGGTTAAAAAGATAAACATTTTTGAATGGGCTAATTAACCACTGATGCGCTTTTCGTGTTAAATAAATGTACTTGACTAAAAAACGTAAACTACAACAATACAAAAAGAAAAAATAATCACTTTTTTGCAGATTTTCAGATGACCAATAATAAGAATAATCCACCAAAAAATCTAATTTCGTAAGCATCAAACCAATTAACACAAAATAAAACCTATCCACTAATTAATAAACATATACAATCATCTAAAACACATAATAGTAACACATTAAATAAAACCTAATCTCCAGTTATTAATAACATAAATAGTTCCTATTTAAATAATTTGGTTAAATATAAAAGTAATATCAGTGTTAATGTAAACTAAATAAAATCATAATAATGATCTCGTAAATAGTTGAAATACTTATTTTATAATTGCTACACTTCAATTATTAACTTGCCTTAACTTTCTTCCATATATTTGTTCTCAATCCTCATTACCAAATTCAATTATAAATATTTTTAAACACACCTTAAAATGAGACGCGTAAAGTTTATTTTACACCTATTTAATCAAATAGATTTCTTAAAATACATCGGTAAAAGTAATCCTACTTTTAAATAATGGTCAACACGATGCCTCTGAGTTTCTAAATACTATTTTAATTTGTATTTATGATAATTTAATTCAAAATAATCTTAAAATGGATTTTTAATTATACTTTAAAACACATTTTCTTGTTTTGTTTGTTAATTTAAAATATCAAAATTAATAAGACACCATATTTTTCCATTATAAATATCTAATAAAAGAAGTACTAGCATATCTAACGGCATTCAATACACACACACCTAAAGATGAACTTATAAATATTACATATTACATGCAACAAAATATATCAACATCTTTTATCAACAAAGTAATGCATCATGTGGAACATATATATTATACATCAAATTGAAAGATTCAAAATACTCTTAATAAACTATTATAGAATATACAATTAACAAAACATATAATAATTAATAATTCCAGTTACACATTAAGCGTCATTATTCTGCACCACGGCGAATCAATTAAAAAGGAGAATACTTTAATGTGTAATAACAATTCCTGGATCCACTATAATGATTATACTACGGTAAAATGCCTTGATGACAGAGCAACAATGAAATCATATTTAATCAATTCTTAAATTATTTTATACACCATTAATTTTTCTGATCTAGATTCTATTGATTTGTATATGGATCTTTTGTATTTTCAGATCATAATATTTTATTATTACAAATATATTTTATTTTATTCAGATTTAATAATTTTATTGTTTTCAAATAAAATGTTGGTATATTTATTTTCCTTGGTTTCGGGGTGATCAGCATGGTGATGATACGTCAAATACATGTATTCCTATAAAAAATTACTGTTTTTTGTCATGTTGATATAATTATTTTTTTAATAAATAATACAAACAGTAAATCTAATATGATATCTTGTATGAATTTAGCACCAAATACGTTACATTTGTAACATACATATTATTGTTCAAAATTAATACGATAATATTATCTAAATGATTTATATAATTAATTTATATTATTGTTACCAACTTTTAATAATGTTTAAAAGTCATAATTACGTGTATAATTATATTTAAAAATAGATTTTTAGTAATGACATATAATACCAAACACACTTACAAAAACATGTAAAAAAGACTCTGTGTCCAATTTTAATAGATAAAGTATTACAAGACTTAACCATTTATTTATTTTAAATAAAGTAGTCGCGGTTCGTTTTTTATTATAAAATAATATTAAAGGAATAACTAAAATTCTATATTTATTTTGTTCTTGACAGCTTTTAAAAAATTGAAACTGAATTTCAATTATTTAGATTATTAATCATATAATTCTTCAACATAGCTTTACCTTTATGATCAATTTCGTTTTATTTTGACTCATATATGTTTTATGTACTAACAAGTAAAAACATATTTTTATTGACATTTTCGGGTACAACACATTTTAAGGTTACACAAAATAATCTGGAAACTTTTTCAGCTTACTCCGCATTAAAAAAAATAATAAAAATTATATACATCCATAATTTTGCATTATAAAAAATTATATATTTTGTCTAATTAGATTTATTAATTGTTACAAAAATGTAGCACTAAATAAACAATTCGGAATTTGTGGTTATTTAAATTAGTTTGTGGTTCAGTAAGTCCGGATACATATTATTAAATAATAATAGATATATGTGATAAATAAAGACAAGTAATGTTCACTTGTGAGGAATGCCAAAAAAAAACCACAATATAATTTAAAGTTTATTACAATTAATACAAAAGATCCGAGCTTTTACCTTTCATCAAGAAAGTATAATCATAGTGTGAAAAATTACAATTGAAATTTTTTTTAATTTAAAATAATTTTTAGAATATTATTGAGCCACCGAAGTAATTGTGAATTAATAATAAAAACTTGGAAAATTGATTAAATGTATTGTATAGCTTTTTTTTTGGGAATTATAATTACAATAAGTACAGTCAAAATACAATAACGAGGTAATGAAAACGTATAAATTATCAGTGGCGCACCCAGATGGGGGGTACAGGGGGTACGTACCCCCTTGAAATGTTCAGAAGGCCCTCTACGTTATGGGAGGGCCCCTAGCTTCTGAAGGTATTTTTTTCAAAGTGGGTCTTTTATTTTCTGTATACTATTATTCTTCTTTTATTTTTATTTTTCTCAAAAGAAAAACGGGCCCCTAATAAATTGTACCCCCCTCAAAAAAATTCCTGGGTGCGCCCCTGATTATTATTAAACAATTTAATAAATAATTTTTAATTAAATATATTAACAAAGTGTATATTTATTTACTGCAATTTAGACAAATGTTATAGAATTTATAAGCTAATTCGATAAGTATTTATTGTGTAAGATTAGCCAGAACTGTGGCAAATTACCATTATTTAATGTCCTTCTGCAATTACTTGAGTCTAAAATTGTATTGCTAGCATCTTTATGTGATACGAGTGTCTCTTGAGTTAAATGTTGTGCAACACAATAATAATCATCTCTATTTTTATTAATATATTTATTATTTTCCATAGGTAGAATATATTTTCATTATATTTGCGTCCATCTAAGCTATGGTCTAGTTCTTGTTTAGTTTCGTTTCTATAATTAAGTATCTTCAAATGAATTGCATTTAACTTGTAGAGTTTTTTTGTAGGGTTTTGAATTTTATTCTAATTAGATTTTTAAAAAAGGTTTTTATTATTTATTTTCGGACGAATTGGATTTATGGTTTCTCTTAGTGTTTTTATATGGAATCTTAATCATGATAAGATATAATATCGGTGATTCGTTAAAAATAATTTTTAAATGCTCAGTATAAATTGAAGAAAAACAAAAAAAGTATGTATACTTTTTGTAATTATGCATAATTTGTTATAACGAGTTGAATGAGATTTGTGTTTATAGTTATATTATTTTAAGGATAATTTGTACCATACGTTTAAAACTATTGAAAAAGCTATTAATAATGTTGTTAAAAGTCAATACATAAATTCTGAAACTGCAATTGTTAAAAGCCCGCTAGGCTTTAATTTTAAAATGATAAATTATGGTATGATATATTTCAAATCACATAGCAGATACGATTCACTTTAAATACAATATAACTAAACCTACACAGACTAGATCATTATCGTTATAGCATTTAATAGCTTAAATTTGCGTATTAATTAATTAAAAAATCAAATAAACCACAAATATATAAATTTATATCTTAGTTTACCCAATATCTGAGACATATTAATAACAAAAATTGCCAACGATGCTTTAGGTGATCATTCGCACTGTATATATGTTGTACTTGTTTCAATTAATCTAATATGATTCAAATTCACTATAAACTGACTATTATAAAACAGGTAATTTTTTACCGTTGAAAAACTGTTACATATTATATTTAATCAATTGTATTAAATGTAAAATGCTTATTATATTACAATACAACGGCTTATATAATATAGGCTATGCCACTGCAATTGGATTCCATCAATTTGCCATCTAAGTGTTTTTTATTACCTTTTATGGAAATATCTTTAAATACGTATGTGTCTTACGAATGAAATGTAATGCAACATAAAGTTGTAGCTTCTATTATTCTATCAAATATTAAATAGCCTTTTTTTAAATTGAACTACACTTATATTCACATTGTTGATATATTTTAAATAAATAGTATTTTTTATTTATCTTTATATTTTAAAAGTTTTTACAACTATCTGTTATTGTATTATTATATTGTAATACATTTTAAATAAATTTGATTCACTAAATTAATAACAGTATTTTATGTTTAATGTTTTATAGTTATGCGAAGGTAACACTCACTTTTACTTACTCTCTCCCATTTTATAAAACTGTTCATTTGCTAAATTTATTATATATTTTTAATAAGAAAACTATAGAATTTTTTAATTTATCAGCATTATTTCGAAAAAATAAACTTTACGAATATATATACATAGTATTTTTTTGTAAGTGGTCAACATTTACTACGTAAAATTATGTAAAATAATCTATTTTGCCAAAATATTCTTTCATTTTATATGCCAGCTGTATTGTATATGTATACAATGTTTTATATAGTTAAATTATTCCGTTTATTTTTGTTCATTATTTTGGGAACAGAGAACCAAATTGTGTAACATTAAACATTCTTAATATTGAAGTAATCATTCTGACTCATACTGAGGCCTTCCATTTTATTACTATACGATACTTTTATGTAGATAAAAAGATTGTATAATTTGATGTATAAATATTTATACTAGCATTATGATATATTCAATATTTAATTTCAATTCAAACCCCACCTTCCTTACATTCAACACTGTATGAAATTTTTAATTTGCATGAGAAAAAACCGTTGTGTTTACTATATGAATTTTATATTGAATATACATCGCCGTAGCTAGAATATAAAATTCAAGCTGCAAGAATAGTCCCCCAAGATAATATTGCAATGAAATTACTAAGCAACTTTGTAACAGACGGTATATTTGCATTAGCGCGATAACAAAATCTGATATTTGGAAATCATATTGAGACGAAATTCTAGGAACTTTACCCTTCTTGGTCTTATCGCTGCTCATGTTTCTATTGACTGACATAATCATCCCAGAAAGCCATAACTTTTTTCTTATTTTTTCCCCGTCATATACCGACAAAATAATTTAAATAAAAAAATGTATATATATGTTTATCCGAAAAGTTAACATGAACGATTTTTCACGTATTATTCAATTTGTTTTTCTCTCTCGCGATTTTCAGATAATTTCAATTAATCAAAATTTATGTTATACAAAATGCTACAAGTAAATTTTAATAACTGTCCACATTAGCACTATGTGGCCCATTTTCTCTTATAAGGTATATTCATTAATTTTATTATCAATAATATATTATCCTAATTAGAATTTACAATTAGAAAGAAAAAAAAACATGTTTTAAATTGCTTGATAATGAGAATAATTTCCTAAAGGTTGGACATAATAGGCCTACAATGCTTAATATCAACAAAATTGTTAAAGTAGAAACATTTTCAGTTCAATTGTACATTTTTGTATGGTAAACATTTTGGAATGTGAAGTAAAATTAATTCCATATTTTGTTTTTTGACGGTTATCTTTATACACGAAATGTTTTTATTTCATCAATTTTTAATATTTATTAAAACAACATTTTTAATTGGTCGATGTTTGAACCATGTATTTTAATGATCATTTATATTTAACAAAATGATAAGTATTTTGTGTAAAATGGAATAAATATTTATATTAACAATTTCTATATTTGTCATATAACAAAAAAATCTACATATGAATAGATGCTATTTTTTTTTATTTTTTTATTTGCTATATTTTCAATGTGACATACGCACAAAGTGGATTAACGAACCAATCAAAGGTCGCACACTCGACGGGCACAGCTGTCTGCCAGGGAGAGATATGTAGATTATCATAAATTTATATTATTATTTATAAATATTTATTATATTATATAATATCATTAAATTTAAGATATTGTAGATGTTTATGCAAACAAATTACAGAGCAAAATGTTTTGTTATTTTTTAATATTTAATATAACCTATATTTATTTCCTAATTGTATTCATGTAGAAAGTAGGAACATTTTTTAAAAATCTCAAAAACTTTGGGTATACTTTATGGATTTAAAATAAAATTAATTTCTGAAAATTAAAGAAATGTCCCAGCCCTCTACGACTGTCATGTCCCAGCCCTCTACGACTGTCATGTCCCAGCCCTCTACGTCTGCTATGGCCCTGCCCTCTCCAGTGTTCTCCATTGCCGGTATCACTATGCCACATCATCCCAATGCAAATTACAAGTATCCAGTGAGAGAGTTTGGTGCTGCGAAAGTCAAAAGGTCTTTTCAACCTATTTGGATAAAGAAGTGGCCATGGCTTCATTATATCGAGGAAGCAGATCGGGTTTTATGTTTTCAGTGTGCAAAGGCATCCCAAGAAAGTAAAATATTTAATAAGAAGGTAGAACCGATATTTTTGACAATAGGGTTTTGTAATTGGAAGGACGCATCTGTGAAGTTAAGGGATCATGAGAAAAGTAATTGTCATAGTGAGTCAACCCAAGTATCAATATTAGAAGGTCAAGTGTCGAAAGATGTTGGTGAACAACTAAATAGCAACATTGCAATTGAAAAAGATCATAACAGAAATATGATGAGAAAAATCATATCAAATATAAAATTTTTGGCAAAATGTGGACTTCCACTCAGAGGGCATGGCGATGAGAGCTGTTCAAACGTAATGGAGCTCCTTTATCTAAGGGGAGAAGATTGTCCCGAGATATTTGAATGGGTCAAGAAAAAAGCCAACAAATATACATCGGCCGACATACAAAATGAGCTATTACAAATAATGGCCATGAAATTACTTCGAGAAATAGCAGGTCAGCTCAGCAATGTAGATTTTTATACCATCATGATGGACGAAACG
>JAUZND010003655.1:0-12133 GCA_034780555.1 Coelogynopora nodosa
AAGTGGCTCAGGTGGCTCCTAATGAGCCATTTGAGCCATTAGTGGCTTATAGTGAGCCATCTTAATTTGTAGTGTATTTAAATAAATTTGTCTTGAGTCATCCATAAATAAAAAAAATTCCCAGGAGTAAATTAGAATATGAAGTGATCTACTTATGTACTTTTTATAATTGCAGAATTAGCTAAATAAAACTGTAATGACTTGGGACATTCTTGTGAATTTACATTCATTACATTAATCAGAATAATCATGTATTTTGAAAACTATATTTTAGTGGGATGACTACAGTAGAGTTCACCCCCTTCTTTGTAAATTTTTTTAATTAATGTTTTTATTGTATTTATATTGTTATTTTCCAAATAAAATACACTATATAATGTGGACAGACTCATTATCTACATTTTGAAAGTAACTAAAAGAAAAGTAATTATTATTTAATGATCTTAATTTTTTTCAATTATGCCTTAACTATTTATATGATTTTTGTTTTACTTTTTTAATTTTTAAAATTATTTATATTGAAATGTATAATCTAGACATTATTCAAATATCTTACATCTATGTTCAGATATAATTATAAATATAATTGAATATTTTTTGAAGACAATAATCAGTACTTTAAATAGTAATTTCTCTTTATACTTTAAATGGATACATGTTTATAAATTCATTTTCAGGTTATGGCTTATTAAGCAAAAAATCTTACTAAGTGTATGTAAACATTATTTTTTGTTGTTTATAAAGTTAAATATTGCCAATACACACAGTTATTATTAGTATTCTAAAAAAATTGTTTCCTTGAATGTGAATACTATTTTTTAAGAATCATATTATATTGATATGTTAACACAATTTATATATATACAATGTAGATTGATTATGATGTGAAGTAACCTGTGTATGAAATTATCTAGGTAAAATACTAGTTAATTATGAGTTAACCTGGATATCAACGGACTTGATTCCTTTCCAGTGTATATTAGGCCACTTCACACTTATTTTAAATTTCATTTGAAGCAAATTTATTATTTAAATAATTATGGTGCTGCATTGTTAGTAGTTCAATAGAACCAATTTAAGAATGTTTGTGGAACTTATTAACATAAACCAAGTGAACTTATAAAGTCAATTTACTCAAGGTGAAGTTTAAACCATGTTTAGCCCTAACATGTTTACCCTACGCTTTAACTAAGATGTTATTTCTGACCACATTCTACTTAAACTTTAAAATAAAATGGATTATGTAGTTTTTTTTATATTAACTGTCAATGCACAATGTAGTTGTGCATGCATCCAAAAGTATTGTAGTTATCAGCTAATTGTGTGTAATAATTGAATAATAAATGGCAGTTATTTTTTGTGGGTAATTACAAAGTGACAACCTTAAATATAACTGAGCAACTTGTGTTCTTGAATATAATTATTACATATGTTGGATATTCCCTACTTTAATTAACATTTGTTATACATATATATAACTATTTATATATATAATAAATAAGCGTTTTCAAATTCTCCTAATTTATCTAATTGTAGAAGAACCTTGTTTATAAAGATTAAAAGTGCCTGATACAATTGCATTTTCATTATATTATGCTATTTTGTTCAATCATATCAGATGTAACTAATTTTATCATCAAAATACTCAGAATTATATTTTAAATATGAATGTTGTAATAATGGTGACCTCAAATATATATATTTTGAATGTTTCGAAAATGGTTTGAAGCTTCCAAATGATACATAATTGATATAAATTATCAGTTAATTGAAAGGCATAATATAGTATGTTAATAATTAAATATAATAATTATAGTTAATTAGCACTGGTTACATTTAATTTTTTGAATGTAATGAATATACTGGAATATACATACTGGATTGCATTGATTGGCTGATAAGTTTGTAAGCCATTGTTATTAAGACTACAATTTAATAAGTGTTTTAAGGATGGATTATCTCAATTACTCCTTACAGGTATCCAAACTCAACGATTTAATTGAAATGGATAACATAATTGCCAGATAAACTATATGGTCAAAGATATTCCAAGTATTTTGAGTAGTTTATGAATGACATGTTATTCTGAAAATCTTATTTTAATTTGTTTCAATTTTGTGACTATATTTGGTATATATTGTTTAATTTTAAAAATAAATAACATATTCAGTCATGTTTAAAATGTTCTAATTATAAAGAACTAAGTTATGCTAAATGACAAAAGGTTTATATAACTTTATTTTATAGAAATTATATAGAATTCTTGTTTTGAAATATCATAAAAGAATTGTAACAAATCTAATTGTTTTAGTAGCACAGGATATACTACCAATTTACAAAGAAAATTGACTAAACACGAAAATAATCAAATCTTTAATATATTGTACAATTTAAATCACTTTAGTACTGTACATAATATAATTATCCAAAACAAATATAATTTTATTTTCAAAATATTATACCTAACATTAGAGTAGGCGCCTAATTATAAAAAATAAAAAAAACAGTTATTAATCGATCTAACTTTTATGTGAAAAAGTCATGTAAATAACCCCTTATGATTGTATGGCTAGATACTCGGTTAATCGAAGTGTTTTTAACGTATACTTTTAATTGACTAGATAATTAATAGCAATTACTAATTAGATTGTTCATATCTAATCTTCATATATTCTTGTTTTTATTTATTCTTAACTTTTCTTCAATATAATATAATTTACTTATTTTATTGTTTGTTAACTAAATAAACAATCCAATTGAATATTTGTACCCTGCTGACATATTACGATTTAAAATGTCATAATATATGATTAATTTGTATACTATTTTTTGAATATGCTTAATTTAGGTGAATCATCAGGTATCTGATTCAACAATCTTCCACTATGAGTGATGATATAGACGACCTCCCCGTAGGTGGGAAAGGAGGTTACACTATCGACTGGGACAAGATCGACGAATCTAGCAATCCCTTCCAGACCAACAACAGCTGCAAGACTCTCGCGTTCACACCACCAATATCTCCTTGTCTTCCACCACCGGTTTCATCAACGGATCATAATCCCGACGACTCGCAAGAGCTCGAAATGCCACCCATTCCCGACGAATTTGCACAGGACGACTGCGCAAACAGTAGCCTTGCCGATGATTTTCCATCTCCTCCGCCCCCTGAAGCTCTAGACATTGCTGTCAACAATTCCCCGTATCTTGTCGAGGATGACACCACCACCACCAGTCCTGCCGATGAGTTGCACGAGAACCGAACGGGCAGTGTGTCCGAGGACAGCGGTATCGATCAGTCGCCGAGTGATATGACGCCCAATATGGCGGTCAGCAACAGTCAGAGTCAGGCCTCTATGGGTCTCTCGGTAGAGAGCAATTCCGGTGGAGTGCTAGATAAGACGGCAACTCCACTGCCTATTGGCGACCGATCATCACCCTTCCCCTCGCCGCCGCCTTCTCATCAGGGGGATTATGAGCAGGGGAACATCGGTGGTTGCCTTGACTTGCCTCCTCCTCCGCCTGAGTGTTTGGAGCACAATGAAAATGAAGGTAAGTTTAATTTTTTATTAACTCTTTTAATTTATAACTAATTATATATTTAAAATATAAATGAAGCACAAAACTTTATGTATAGATGCCGCTTATCATTTTCTTTCACTCTGTCACACTAGTTAACATTGGTTACATACCTTTATCTAATATGGTGATTAGTATACTTTGGGTAAATAATTTGATATAGGTAGGTAGTATTTAGTACATATAATTAATCTGATCTAGGTACTCACCAGTGATATTATAACTATTGATTATTATCATCTAGTAGGCTTACAGAAATTTACAATAATTCATTGCACATATTTAATGTACCTATTTGTAAGATTACTTTATCATTTCGCTCTTATTGGTTTTGAATTCTACATTATCGCCATATTGATATAAGATTAATTGTAACACATCCAACGTATTAATTGTATTTCTTACTTTTTCGTATTGATACTCAATAACACATAAAATTGTATAATATATTTTTCTGAAATTTATATAGACGGTGTTTTTGTAGGTCTATATGGAAATGTATATTATGGCGTAATCTTATTTTATTTGCGGTACATTAATTTTGTCCACATCATTTCCTTCACAACACACTTAGTAGTTTTAATAATTGTCATTACATTACAACCATTTAGATTTTAGTATGTTAGCAAGACTGTAAGGTGTTTTCCAAGAGATATTACTTCGTTATGGAACACTTACGTTTAAATAAAAATTTATCTCGTAACAAATGAGGGAATTCAATAAATTCAGTTGTATAATAATATTACTTCTATGCTAACAATAATTCAAGGTGTTCACATACATCGAGTAATATTTAGTGAATCTTTTTTGTGATACAACTGAACTTTTTTTGTTACATGTAATCCCTAAAACACACTATATTTGCAGAATGTCTTGTTAGCCTTTGTAATTATTATTTTGTGTTAAATGCACACAAAATTGTATAAAACTGAGTTAATCCATAAGCTAACGTTCTCACGGGACACGGCATAAAGTTTCTGTTTAAGCGTATGAATTGTCTAATGTACTTTTAGATGTAATCCTGCCTCCTAAATTTAGTCAATACAGGCGTGACTGTGTTTTCTTGGTGTTTGTGTGGCTGATCTTTTCTGTAAGGGTGTATGTAGTCAATGTGTATCCTTCTGGAGCTTCTGTCAACCAATACTGGCTCTAAAATGTGCACAAATTTGCGAAGCTACTTGTCTTAAATACTGATTATTAATTTTGGTTACATCGGGTTTCATTGGGTGAATGCTAATAAAATAAAATGCAGAATTATTTGTTTGTGTATATACAGTTTTTTTCTCTTTCTTGTGACAAGCCTGTAAAGATAAACGTGTTTAACATTATTTGTTCTAATGGTATATCCATTACATGCATAAAGTCTCATTTACTAATATTATTTTAAAAAGTCTATAACATATTTTACTATATGATTCAAGTTTTGTGAATCTACTATCAAGTTTTAAGTTTTCGATCTAGAATATTGCAATTTTCTTGCATCCTACGTTTATTTATACTCGTACCTACCAACATACCCTGAATGTTTACCAGATTCTAAGATTTTTTTAAAAGTTTTTCAATATATTCAAGTTATTTCTCATAATATGTTCTCATAATTTTTATGTCACATTCAAATGACCCAATTACATAAATTTGTAATCATTCAGTTATAGTAATTTCCTAAAAAAACAAATAACTTTAATCGATCGTTTTTATTAGTTTTAATCGGAAATTGAAAGTGTCTAGATGAACAATAAACAGCTGTCAAGCAACACACAAGTAAAACTATTGATTCGTTTTATGATATTATTTCGAATTGCAGATGCACACTACAGAGTGATTCATCATAATATATAAACTTCATTCGAATGAGTAACATTAATAATTTTTTGTCAACTGCTCTCACGCCTTCTTTGTATTATTATTTATAAAATAAGGCGTCCCTTATTACATTATTTATTTATTGATGAAGAATGTTGCTGACATATCATAAGACAACTTACAATTAATTTACTATTCAGATGGTTTAAAGATTTTTTACAAAATTTCTGTTACATGTGATTTTTCCTAACCCATTATGGAATTATCATTTACGAAAAACAATAGGAATTTATTTGATTAAAGCTTTTTCTGTTATGGCCATACATACGCCATTGTTTGTGTATTATATTATATTATTGTATATTATATTATATATTTAAAACTTTTAATGTTTTGAAAATATCATCCGATAATTATATCTGTATATATCAATATTGATTTTATATACAGGGAAATTTTGTATTCTAATTATCTCCATTACATCATACTATTCCATTCTGTTTGCCTACAAATTAGGCAATATTTAGTTAAATTCTGTGAATATTAAGCTATGAGAACATAAATATTAATTTGTTTGATAGTGACATATTGAATATATTCACATGCTATTACGTTCATATCTTTATATAAGAAAAGTACGTTTATTAAAATTTTATTATTGCAGAAAGTCTTTCTTCAAGTGCTAATTGTGTTTTCAATATTTTCAATGAGCGCTATAGTAAATGATATTTGAATGGTTTAAGAATTTTCGAATGAGCCATGTCTTACAAGTAAACGTTCTGTATTTTAAATAGCAAAAACACGTATAGGCCAACATATTAATAATATAAAATACTGCAGATTTCGGAAACCGAATTGAATACCTATATAATAGCTGATTTTATTGGTATCCATTGTTCATCTTTCTTAAAACAATATTTGATGTATAATTTAAAATTTCTGGATTTCAACGTTTTCATTAAACGAATACATATTTTTTAATGTTTGTATGGTGAAGAAGACTTTATTTATTTTATAAACTTGAATTTGTTTTATTTTTAAAAACTTTTTTGGACTAATTAGTTCAACATCATATTAGAGATTATTTCAATTTTTTTAAATTTGAATGATTATAGAATTGAACTTCGAAAACATTGTTCTTATTTATGCTAACTTGAATGCATAATAGCAATACTAAGAATATGTTGGTGAATTCGGCTGTAAAATACAATATAATTAGATTTTATGTGAATCATTTGAGATGGTTTAACGTTTAATATTATTGCTCAGCTTCTATACACAGACATAGAGATAACATTAAAATGCATAATATCGTTTAGTTTGAGAATTATTTTCTGTTTTGCTATTGTTGTGAACAGAGTTGTGAATATGTTCTTGTTCTGAAGTTAATTGCATTAGTTTTCTAGTTGCAATTCGGTCAATTAGAGCCGAATATATATCTAATTACATTCATACATCAATGCAGCTGTATATGCACCACAAGTATATGGTGAACTATTTTTGGTGATAATTATATGAAGCATCGCACTATGTACACACTATGCATTGTGTGAATTGTTTCTATACATTGAATGAATGCAGCATATGCTATTTAGTTGTTAAAAAATCTATACATTTCAGAGATATATAATTCTGCGTTGTTTACTAGCATTAATATAAACATTTATTTAACGGTATAGCTACTTAAGTCTATAATGATGAGGAAAATGATTAAACTATTAGTACTGATATGACATATTTGCATACTTTTGATTAATTCCCTTATGCTTTGCTGACGAAACAAACAAAAAATGTCATATAATTAATTATATAGTAAACGGTTACACTGTTTAAAAAATAATTGCAACTCTAATCATCTATATGTAATGTATATTTACGAATTACATTAACATAATCTACGCAACAGTTATAACTAGTATTATTAATTTTTTTAACATTTTATTTAATATTAAATTCATAATATATTATATAATGTACTGTTATTAAGCATACATAAATTATGTATTGTTATAATTACTATTTGTTAATGTAGTTTAGACTGAAAATTGCATAACAATTGATTTACGCTAATCTATAACTTAATTACTAACAAAAGTACCTACTTCATTAATTTACAAATGAATGTAGGTTATTTTGTAAACAATATATTGATCACAAGATATGCTCGTTGTATATAATATATAATAAAAATTTGTAATACTAGTTATAAATGTTGCTTAGAATATTTTAATGTAATTCGTAAATTGACATTTTATATAGATGATTAACGTTGTAATTATTAAAAAAAAGTATATAACCGTTTACTATACAATTAATGCTACGTAATTTTAGTTTGTTTCATATTATGTAGTTATTAGTCTAAACTACATTAGTAAATGTGATTTATATATCACTTTTAAACATAGGCCCTATATAAAATGGATTTATTATTATTTAGTATTTTAAACATTGATTTAAAATTATAGTATGTTAAAATCAATACATATATATTTGATATTATACACGTAGCCGAGTGTTTCAACTGAACATCTAAGTGTTAGGTACTCGTTTCCGTTGTTATTGTTACTATCTAGCATATTATTGTGTACACTCCGATAACACGCTGGAATTCTAGCATTACGTTATTTCATAAATGTATGCAGTAGACAATAATGGGAATCATGATATCTGCTTACAACTTTTTTTTTGTAGATATACCGTATCACCAGCCAACAGAAGACATTGTTATGTAAGTTACAATACTTTTTTATACAAATCTTTCCATAGTATTTTTATCTAATTTCTATGCTTTTAATTTTTTAGTGCTTTAACAGAAAATGTCAAGTATTCGACGGAACAATGCAACTTATTACCAAATGAAGTAAGCAACTCTTTCAGTAATTTTTTAATTAATAATAATACCGGGATGTCCCAAAAGCAACCAAACCCGAATTGAAAACAATTTTTAGGTACTAATGCTCAGAAAATATAGTTTTAATCAAATAATTTCTTAATATTTTCCATTTATCAATATAAAATAGGATGCTCCTTTAAAATTCAATCGTATAGAACTTTTGTAAACTAAAAATTAATTTCATAGAAGAGAGTATTGATTGACTTGATCTATTTTTATTATTTCTATTCTTATTATTTATTAAAAATAAAAAGTTTTATAGTTTTTTTCAAGTTAAACATATGATACAGTTATTATTAATCATTATTTGTATATATATATTATTGATATTATAAATATATATTAATAAAAAAAATTATACATTATATATATATATATATTAATTTATATTATAAACTATAGATGTTTATGATGTTATTCAAACTTCAATTTGTTTACATTGTTTATGTTATATACTGTTATCTTATGAATTTTTTCTTGGATTGCCACTTTGAATTATGTAAAACTATGTTTTTTATTAAAAAAGATTAACATGTGTTTTCGTAATCAGAGCTCATGTTATAATGAATAATTAAATAATATATTAATATATAAAAAAATAATTGATACTAAGTAAAGAGTATTATTTATTATTACTATTAAGTAGTATATAGGAGTATATTTATATAACTAAGTTGACCTGGATAATTTTTCTTGATGGATGTGTAACCCGGATAAGCAGTGGGAAAGTTCAAACAGCGACGACGATCAATTTTCGCTCGCCAAAGAGGACCTCTCAGAAATGGGAAGTTGCACTAGTCTGAACATTGTTGCTACTCTTCCCAGTTGCACACCACTACCACCACTAATACCACCAGCAGTGTTGAGCTTCGCTCAGATCGTTGATGTTCCCGAGGTGAACGTGAATGTATGCACGACTCGCTTACATGAGTAAAATCATAATATAACACATGCTGTGCTGGCAATAATAACTTTGTATAAATAATAATATTCTCTATTAGTCCTTTTTGTCATTTTTTAACATCTTTGCTTGATTTCTTTTTAGCTAAAAACTGTTTTTGCATTATTATGACTTCTTCAACTTTTCTAATTTCTGATAGATTTTATTTTATTATGAAAATAATTCGTTTGATTTCGGTTAACATTTCACGAAGTTTAAATTATATTGTTTGAAAATAACATTTTATTTGTATATCATTCATTTATTTTATAGAAGGTTTTAATTTAATAATTCATTAATAATTATAAATATGTATATTTGACTATACGTCACAAATAAATCTGTTGACTTTTAATAATGAAATTTTATTAAAATGATTAAATATAATGTTCAAACGCTTTTTTTAAAATAATAATTTTTCTTCAAGCTTCATTTATATATTTTTGTTTACACTTTGGAATGTTTTTAAATTTTTTTCTTTTATATATTCTTAATATTTCGCAACCCATTAAAAAATAATTAAAAGTTTAATTCATTAAAACTTTTTATTTATATCACTGCTTACTAATATTCTGAATTTTTAGAATGATATGGGTATTCGGATAAATTCATAGCTACACTATTTATATATTAAGACATTTGCATTATTTTTCGTTACTTAAATTATAATTATAGACTTCATAATGCTTTATTTAACGATAGAAAAACAAATAAAACAAAGAAATAATAAGATAAAACAAACAATTGTATATTAATATTTTTATTAATGTTTAGATATTTTAATAGAAGACATTCATACACTAATTATTGTCTGTTTTTATCTTTCACACTTGTACTTATCTCATCTGTTGGATTAATTATAATAGAAAAACTGATAATAATCGCAGTTTACCATATTATTTCTGCTTAATGAACGGATTGCTTAGTACCTTTTCTAATTATCATATTTTAATGTTATATTGTATATTTTTATAAAATATGACTCTTAACTAAATTTGATATAATGCACAATTTTGAATTTGACATATTTTTTTTATAATAGAAGAAGAAAAAATTTCAATGTGCCTTTTCTAAATAAACCAATTTAAACAAAATTAAATAACCTCATGCAAACAAATATGCTATACCACAAGGCTTCCTTGCTTGTTTTTATATGTTAAAATACATTTTATTCATAAGTTATAATATGAAAAGTTGTTAGTTATATGTGTACTGTTAGTCAATTAAATATTATTAATGTGATCACATGTCATGTATAACTGTGTGTTTACAGTAAAAGGATGTATTGTAGTCCTCTAATGTTTTTTAATGTATAACCTTATTTTACTAGATAATGTTTTTTATGTACGGTAAGGCCGCTCTTAGGTGCTTTTTAAACAGTTATTTATTGAATTGATACTATTGAAGTGTCTATTATTTTAGATAGTAATAATTTTCGTTTATTAAACATATATGTTGAGGAAAATTTCTTACCTAAGTATGAAGTGGGCCTAGCCTACATTTAATATAACGTGGTTTGTTGTTTGCAATTGTTAGTTTGTCATTTATACATATAGTTAATAACACTTAAACCTTATTTAATGCACCTTTTATTACATGTCTACTATGGCAGGACATTAGTTATTAAAAAATGTAAAATATTTTCAGATTCGAACAATAAGGTATAATTTCAGTAATCTAAATGGTTAAAATCAACAATTATTTATTATTAAATATTTATAGGTTAGAAAATTTAATTTAAACACCAGTTTTGATGCGGTAACAATAGTCAAATTCTGAATACTGTGTCTAGAATACAATAATTTTATTTTTTAGATATTTATTTAATGTTTTATGCTTTTAAATATATAAGGCTATTAAGCCGCGTACATTTAATCATAATGTGGTTAATATAATGTGTTAATATATGTAACGTGGTTTTGTCTATTAAACAGCCTGAGAAGGAATCCACAATTGACATAAAACCGGTAATAGAAGTTCAGCCTATTGTCTCTTCGACTCCGCCAACTTCGACCAATGTGAGCTATTGCTTTTTGGTTGTCATTTGTGGATAATACAAAACAGCTAACATTTAAATAATGTTATTCTCTACTATAATCTAATATAATCTATGATCTAATATTCTCTGATTCTCTACTAATCCGAATTATTCAACAACAAAAAATTTAAAACGGGAAAATGTGCTAAACAAATTATATTGCTACTAATTAGTTTGTTAAATGCTTGTTTCTTTAACTTATGTACTCCGGGTGGTGATGTCATCGAATAATATGACGTACTTAGTTTTTGTATGCATGGTGAAACTAAAGTAATTATTAAACTGTAACATATTTTATGTTTTGTTTCTTAATATTAGGCTGGCAAAATTATCTATATTTTTACTTCTTAAACAGGAGTGCATATTTATAAGACTAATTTTATTGCGAGTTTTCTCCTTGTGGATTCAATGAAATACTGAGGGCAATGAGAGGCGCTACAATATAGTACTATACAATATATTGTTTATCAATAAATCAGTCAGAGTAATTATTAACATATTTTTAAAACTTAACTTAATCTACGACAATATACGGATGTTTAAAAGCAAATTTCTCAAATTTGTTTATTGTATTATAATTCAAAATACTTTTCAATAATGCAATAGTCGATCCAATAAGGCGTTATTTAATGATTTAATAAAGTTATGTATGTATGTATATATATATACTTGCTATAGAAATCTCAACATATCTATTAAGTATTGTTTATTATTGCTTTTATTTTAGTATATTATATAGTATTTAGAATAATGATGTTCTTACTTTTTGAAGATAATCTGGGGTATTCTAGCATTAATGGAAAGAAAAGTGTTTTTTTTAACTGTTGGTTTATTAATCTTGCTGTTTGGTAACTATGACTTTCCTCCATGGGGCGCGGGG
>JAUZND010003656.1:0-12132 GCA_034780555.1 Coelogynopora nodosa
CGTAACGAAGATTGTTGATATTCCTGCCTCCAATTTTGATTCCAATTTGCCTGTCGTCGATGTTGGCTCTTCTCATAGCTACTTTCAAACAAGAATTTACTTACAAATTTACAATTGTTTATCTATATCTAAATGTTATACACTTCTGACATCTCCAACTGCTTCCATTGTGCCAATATATTAATTATGTATTCTCGTCCGGAACTGTTATGATAATAAATTGTTACCTTTGTAATGATTAATACTTGATCATTTTTGGTAACATTATTGAACTGTTTATAAATTGTGTGTTTTGTTTATATTTACTTTCTTTATAGGTATTGTAAAACTAGAATAACTATGAACCATATAATGCATAAATATGTATATTTATTGTAATCTATTTAATGTACTATCTATTGATAAACAGATACATACTAATTGACTTGTGTACATTGGTTGAATTTTACCTAATTTGATTACTTTATTATATGTTATGTTAGATGTTATGCTTTTAAATCTAGGATTCAGGGTTGCTAGCCATCTGTATTTATTTTTATATGCCTTATAAATGTTATAATATTTCAATGAAATCGGAGGGGTATCAGGGTCCACACTCACTTTTGAAAAGGCTTTAACAATACAAAATTATTCAAATAACTTAAAATGCCTTACATTATATTTTGTATCAATGTGAATTTTTCTCTGTGTTTTTCATCAAACCAATTTGTTTGCACTGCTCACAAGTTCATTTTAATACCGAAAATCTGCTGAATCAATGTTTCTCATGCATTTTTAAGTACTTAGGTGTATTGAAAACTATTTTTTGCATTTAAATATTGTTGAATTGTCTACATATGGGTATACCACCTTTTTTTAAATAAATAGTTTTGTTGCATCATAAAATTATAATTTTTAACCTGCAATATTTCTGACGGTACATATAGTACTACTACAATTAGAATATAATTTATGATTATAACTGTTTTTAAATAATAAATCTCTTTAATTTATATATATATGTAGTAACTAAGCATATTTTACATAAATATAATGTGTAAAAAAGTATTCCGATTTTACATTCACAAGCTTTTCTTTTCCATATACAATATGTCTATGTATCTCTGTTCATACACATATGCATCTATATGCTCGATGCTTATTGAGTGAACATTTTACTAAGAGATGGCTAGGATGTTGTGGTCCAATTGTTTGGTCTCCTTGATAACCAGATTTGTTACAGTGGGGTGTGATGAAAGACATAGTAGTCTATATCAACAAGCCAATGACAATTAGAGAGTTGAGGCAGTACATCACCAAGCAGTTTCAACCAGTTAGATAAAGAACTTCGTAGAGCCGTGTGTCACAATGTTCCTGACAAGTTAAGGAGATGTTTACAACACAATGGTAAACAAGTTGAACACCATGACTAAACTACGTTTGTTATTTGTTTATTAGTGTGAAAAATTAACTGAATTATGCTATATATGCTATAAAATATGTAATTATTTCAAATGTTAATGCTTGTAATATTATCATATTATATATAATGTATTGCTGTACTTTGTATTTATTTTCAGTTATCAATGGCATTCATGGTCGCCTTGGTGAATATTTATCTAGAATTTTGTGTGCACATGGATTCATGATTTTGATAATTGATTCTGATGAAGCAAGAGCATCTACAGTTGCCAACAGATTAAAAGGCGGGTGCAAATTGAAATGTCCAAAATATTTAACAATATATACATAAAATAAAATTTTATAACTTAAAAATAAAACAATAAATTTGCTTTATTACTATTATTACGTATACTACTTGATTATAAAAAATATTTTATTGAAGCATAAACAGACTGTTTGCTTATTATTTCCTCAATATTTTAAAACGTTTGCTAGGCCTACTAGTAACTTCAGATATGAGTTATCAGTTATCTTTTTATGAAAATTTATTTGATGCTTCTCTTGTATTGCTATATTGTTATGGGTGTTTCTCAGTGTCCAATATCATTCTAGATGCTATAGTCTGGTCAGATGGCGTAAACTTTCGAAATTTCGAAATTTTCAAAGTAATAATAACTGTTTGCATTAATAATACAAATTAAATTTTTTAAATTTATTATTTGTTGTTCTAAACACTGATAACTAATTAAACCCTTGCTAAAGATCTATGGAACACTATAAAAAAAAAATATTCTTAAGTTTCTATGAGCAAATTCTTTTTTAATCATGTTAGATGTTAGTATGTTTTCTTTGAATTGATTATAGATATTTTAAAATGTGATCTAAAGTATACGAAAAACTGTTTGGTGAAAATTAAATCAAATTTTGTTTTCTGATCAGTTTCGATTTTATTATTTAAGACATTTTTGCAAAGCATTGATAATAACAACAGATTGGATTTTTATAAATTCATTCAAATTTCAATTAATGTAATAAGTAATACATCAATAAGCATATCAAGATCATGTTATGTTAAAACATTTGAAAAACAATAAACATATATCTCTAAGTAATGAAGCTTACAATCTGTTGTAGGTGCATTTATTTGTGTAAATGTTTAAAGGTTGTTGTTATCATTAAATCTACAATATTTATTATTTTTAAGAATGTCTGTTGTGTAGGGACCAATATTTCATGATGTTTCCACAATAGTGTATAATGCTAATTGAATGATAAATTGAATAATTTAGAAACAGCATTTTAAAATTGTCTGCAGCTAATTAATAGAAAATTTCCAACCATAAAAAATATAATGTACTGTTAATAAATTATTTTTCATAATAGTTTTAAAATATGTTTTTTTCTAAATGAGTGCGAAACAACCAATAATATTTAGCCTATATTCTACTTTCTAAGTTACAATTTTAAATCATTATGTAGTCCTAACTGTATGTTTTTCATATATAAATAATTTATTTCTGTTGTAAGTTGCATGATAATTTTACCTATTTGATTGTATTTAATTGCAGCATTTGTAGTAAAACAATAATAATTATTATCTAGTGATAGGACCCGTAAGTTCTTTAATTTTTAGGAGACATTTTAGACTCAAGGAAAAGGTTATTCCATTTCTCAGTATTTGTAGCAATTAGTCTGAAACTTAGATTTCTGTATTGCTAGGTAAAGTTCTTAGCCACTTCATAGCAATTGCAAACGGCAGAATTGTTGATATTTAAAGTTCTTCATTCATTGCTTTAGTATTAAAAACATTTCTTTTATTCTGCGGTAAGATTAATTAAATTAGGAAAATTCAACTTAATATCTTTCAACTCTAAAAGTGACTCAAAGCTATGAATTCCTGCTCCCACCTTGATAATAGTGTATTTTTGTTTTGTATAGTAGTTTCGAGATACGTATCAAAATACACCTAATATAAATGTTAGCCCCCCTTCTTACGATTTTCTGGATCCGCGCTTAATGTGGAACATCATTAAAAATAATTTTTTTAATATTTCGGAGACTCCTTTTTATGTTCATGAGACCATTCATTATTATTTAAAAAATGTCATTGTTATTTGAAATATTTTAATTTCTTTTCTACAGTTGGTTACAATGCGTCCGTTGATATTTGTTTACCAGAAGAAGTCCATCGCAATCCGGCAGTAATAACTGAGAAGAATGTTCTTTTGCTTGGTAAGTTGATGTAGCTTTTTAATTATATATCTTCGTTTCTATTTTGTTAACACAACGATGTAATTAAACAGTAGTCCTATGTATACAGTTATTCTCATTTTTAACTAAAGTACAAAAAAGCTACACCTAAGTAAATATTATTTGACGTATTCATTGGTAAAAGACTTTAAATAATAAGTTATATTCTATTATGAAAAAATATTTTATTTGTGAGAATTGCTTAGATGCTTATGTTTTAATAATTTTATGTAGTCAAATTTAAGTAGAGATTTATTATTGTAAAGTTGGTGTCTGTGTTTAAATTAATTTATTATGTTGTGAAGGATAGCATAATATGACAACTATTAAAACAATTAAACAGTTTTTTGGAATAAAAGATAGACACAAACATGTATTTTTATCACCATTACATTGAAAACATTACTAACACATATGTGTTTTATCACCATTACATTGAAAACATTAAGTTAACACATGTGTTTTATCACCATTACATTGAAAACATTAAGTTAACACATGTGTTTTTATCAGCATTACCTTTTACTTTTTAAGCAAAATTTGTCCAATATCACAATTAATTTGAAAATTTTATTATCTTTTAATGCTAAACAAATTTGCAATCATAAACGCTTTTACTTTTAGAGTAGTTAATTTGGGATATTTTTTTCATATACAGTATTTACTATTTGACGAAACAAATTTTATTGCAAATGTATTTTTGTCAATTTCTTTTTTTGTCTAATAGTTATAGTAATATATTTCATATTGTTCCTGCTGAATTTGACTATGGATTTTTATATTTTTTAATAAATTTTTTTGTATGTACATTGAATAAAGAAAGTAGGACATTTTCAATAACAAAATATCAAATGCTTTAGTTAAGATAATTGTATAGCATAATTGTATGTTATGTTAATCGTCGAAGTAATAAAATTTCAACTGTTGAAATAAATTCAACAAAATGATACAGGATAATATATTACGGGATAATAAACGCAATGGATTATGAAATAGTCAAAATAATCTTTCAAAACACTGAAAATCTTTTTTAATTGATATCACTTCCAACAACCTATGTCAATTTTTTTTCTTAATACATAATTGATGAATTGCCAGTGTAATTACAAATTAATTATGTAATTAAACAAATTTAAGCACAATTGGATCTATCTTTTTTGCAACAGACATTTTTAAAGAGAATATGTCTTCTATTTAGCCCCAGCCATTTCTTTGACATTATAATTATATTTTTCAAAACAAAAGGGAATACTGAATTATAATGTTTTTCATTATAATAAATGTTTAACTATCTACATGTAAATCTTATGTTGCTCTTTCAGTAAACAATATAAGCACTCCTTTAATAAAACCGGCATTCTTGTATAAAGACAATTTGGACTGTAAAGAAGTAAGCTTTATTTTATTTAAGAAATTAATTTATATATTTATTATTCAGTAAATTTTAGTTTAATATCGTAAATGTGTACGCCTCTGTATAGATTTCGAATTATTTATTTATAATTATTGAAAAATAAATAGAATCAATGCTAAACAGTTAAAACGATTGACCATATTAGTTAGAAATATATTGTATAATTAGTGCAATTATCTATTGTATACACAATATTTATTATTAGAATTGTCTTTATTTTTATAATGTATAGATATTAATGTATTTATAAAGTAATTAACATTTTTCACTTACACATATATTTTGGAATCGTCAAAACGTGCCACACTATTCGCATGTATAAATTTATCGTACCACCATCATTTATGTTACAATATATGTAATGCGTCAATGTTGCATAGATTT
Source organism: Coelogynopora nodosa (assembly GCA_034780555.1). NCBI lineage: Eukaryota > Metazoa > Platyhelminthes > Proseriata > Coelogynoporidae > Coelogynopora > Coelogynopora nodosa. Next base: position 5,432 of record JAUZND010003656.1, read on the forward strand.
GGGTTTTTTGACTATCGGTTGCTCTAAAATGTTATTGTTAGAAATTGCATGAAAGAATATACCGATAAAAGTATTTTGATATTTTTTTAAATAAAATATTTACATTATGTTTTATATATGTATGTGTATCTTCTTCGAAAAGTGACAAGGCAATAAACATATAGCATACTTTGTAAAGCATACATAATTTGCTGTAAATTATATGTGTATATGTTCATATATTATCTGTAAACTGGATATTGTACATATTATTTATTTATAGCGAACACTTTTATTTGATATTTTCAGTGCTTACAATCCTTGCAAACGGTTATCGATGTAAGTAATCTATAATTTACAACAACATTTTATAGTTCCTAAAAACAATTTAATTTAATTTCAGATAACAAAACTAGTCTTACCCCAGATGGTTCGCTGGTAATTAAATTTGATATTTCTACATTACAATGATGACATTATATGGTGACAATATCGTTGATATTTTATAAACTATTATAAAAAGATATATATGAATAATTAATTATGCTAAAGATTAAGCATTGCCGTTATTGTATATATATAATTAACACTTATTATAAATTGATTAAATATCAGTTTTAAAAATTAAATAAATTAATTATTATACAATTAACCAATATTTATGACCTGCAATCAAAAGTGAATTATCTGAAATAAAAACACTGAAACATAAAATTTGCGATACACTAAGATTTCACTAAATTAAAATGTCTGTTTACTATAGACAATTAATTTAAAACACTGCAATGAGTCTTATTATAACTGTTTATAATTTACCGAATACACCATTCAATACCTTCGTAAATTAATCAATAGATTGAACAAAGTCTATGTTAATACATTGTTTTAATTTAATGCTTGTATTTTGGTCATAATTTGCAGTGAGAACCGCTCTGTTAGCGGCATAATCAATATAACGACCGATTTGGATCAAATTCCCACAGAGGGACTTGCAATATTTGGTGCCCAGCAGGTAGGTGCGATTGCTAAACATTTTCCATACAATTAGGTCGTGTAAATTGGTTTGGTGTGATTGTGATATATATATATATATATAGGCCTGCTGTTAGGAACAACAAAGAAATCAATAAAACAATAAGTACTTTTACATTAAAGATATAATTAGAATTACCCAAAATTGGAAAAGTCTTATTTGCAAGAGACATTCCCTAAACCAATAATTTTTATTTGAAATCAACAAAATGCAGAGACTTTCCTTTTTTTGTAAAATATCTGTAAAAAATTAATGTAACACTTTTATTTCCTTTCATAATTGCTATGATAAAAGAAAGACTGTAATTTGTTAATATACTTATTTAATTCGTTTTGACTAAACAATATTTTATTATATTTTCTAGAAAGACTTGTTAAAGATTCAGATGCATTGAAAGAAATATCTATTATATGTACTCTGACTATTACTAAAATTATGTGTATTCTCTTATTAAAAATTTACTAGATGTGTATACTTCTAGTTGAACGCATTTAACAAATTCCAATATTTCTTTTTTTAGTCTTTATAGATTCATCTGTCTTCTTATCACTTATCTTTTTCTGTAGTATTCTAAATCAATAGTCTTGTTCTATATCGCTAGCAATGTACTTCCTTTACTATGTATGTTATCGTGCTATGCGAACCATAAGTATACATAATATTGCATATTAGAGGCGGCACGTATAACCCTTTTACAGAATTCGTGAAGATGGGAAAAGGCAAAAACGGTTCAGAAGATGGATAGATTTCATTCAGAGTGTCATATTCAAGGCAGACCGAAAATGTTAAGGACAATCTAAGCAGGAGCCTGTTTTGTAAACGATAATTTTCTGTTTAATAACAATTATTTATAATTTAAAAGTAGTAACATTTCATTAAAATATATTAATTATTTGATAGCGAACTTCTCATAATAAGGACTTCATTGTTGTTCCCTTATAGTTTCGTTAAAGTATTATTTAATTTTAAATGACTCACCAGCTATATCATGTTACTCTAGTTATTTTGAAATACGTAGTTAATTTTGTCTATTGAATGTTTAATAGATATTTCATATTAAATGGATACTAGACTAATTATTATTTATTTTACTTTAATGAATTTGATCGGAACGAGTAGCAATGACTCCAAATAGAGTAACTTATGTGAAATATTAGTGGCAATAAAAAAAGTGGTATGTAGTATCTTTGCCAAAATATTGTCTCGTACATCTTATAAAATGAACACGTGTCGATTAACCGCAAAAATAGCTCTATGCTATGTATAATAGCTATTATATGGTTATAAAATATCGTATAGGCTCAAATAAAATCTATTTTTAGTAGACCCTTTTCAATCGTTTTATCACTACGTTTTTTTACACTACTGCTGGTTTCTTAGTAATTTTTGTTTATACTATATAATTTATATACAAATCACCTGATTGAATATTTGTTTTAATGTAGTATAATTTATTTTTATATTTTGGATTATCTGTTAGCCGTTAATATTCTACAGAAAGGGTTTTTATTCAATAAACACTATAACTTTTTATTAATTATGCATAATTTTTCTGGAACGATCTGCATTAGCACACATATTCTTTAGCTTCAATACAAATGAACTCGATTTTAATTAACTTTAAAATATCCCAATTTCTTTGACGCGCAACAAATATTTTGGGACCTAAATTTTTTGTTTTGTGAATTTAATAAGCGCCTTTTGCAATACTAATACTAGAGGAACTAGTATATAGCGTTAGGTACTATTTAGGTAGTAGGCATTACATACGTTTAAAGTGATCATTTTAATTTAGAAATAGACCAATATATACAAATATTCTCATTAAGATGATGTGGCAACAGAAGAAGCAATACAATTACGAACATACTTCTCAGTTAATTCTTATTATTGTATTATATCACTACGTCAGAGTTTCCTCCGCCACTGGACAACCTCTCTACGGGAGGAGTTGCGTGGATTTCACGTACATGCCCTCTGTCTACGACTCCCAGTCGACACCTTTGATTGTACTGGCTACGAGCCGTCGGGTGACATCATCGCAAGAAATGTTCTGGCAAGTCTGGGCTCCAGAAGCTCATACGCCGGGTTCTGGTCCTTGGCATTTAAGGTGCGCCGTGACGTCACCTACGATTTTATGTGTTGTGTGACATCATACGGTGTTTACTCTATATAAGTTAACTGCTATACTTTTTCAATTAGCCTATAACGCAGAGTGCGACAAAAATTGAAATTATTCTATTTTATCTGTGTTGCTTCGCGACCAAATTTATATTTAAAGCAAATAGCGAACACTCAAATTGACTCTTCTACCCTACTCATTACGCGTCGCGTTTGTTGGGAATATGCCTTTTTGAATTAGCGACAAAATTGATTAATTTACTCTGTAAATTTAACCATTACAAAAATATACAATTGCTAAATTTGAAAAAATATATATAGACGAGAAAATATAAAGAGAAACTAAAATGCTGATAAATAAAAACTCTCTCAATTGTGAAAAGGGGGGGGGGGGGGGAATATGGAAATTAAACTGTTAATATTTTTTGGCATTAGTTTATTTTATTTTGTGGTTGATAGTTGGAGGATGAGGTTTGGGGCTGTACGCTGGGAAGTCCGCCCTTCTAATGCGGGAAAGGTAGAGTTGAAGAAGGAAGAAGTTTGAACATAATCAAAAGTCACTGTGTAAATACGTATAGATTCCGCAATAAATCCGTGTCAGTCGTGCGATAAGCGTTGTTGTCAGGCCGTCAACAGTTGGTGTGGACATTCCAAGTGTTGCATAGGACCTATATAGAGCCTTAGATGAAGGCATATCGGGCTGTGGCAGTACATATTATGCAGATGCGTATTTTGTAATAGACGTCTAAAAATAGGTAAACGGTGGTTAAAAAGTCAGATCTGCCACTTATGCTCTGTGGTCAGCTGAAAAAGTAATAAATAAATTTATTATTTAGTATTAAATATATATAAAAAAGCAATTTGTAAACTCTGCAGTATCTATGCCTATATTATGAAACCATTATATATAAAATCAGAGACGTAACAAGCTACTTCAGAATGTTCTGGCCATATTTAGGAAAACGGGCATTTTCTATCTGTCTTTTTCGTTTGTAGAACTGTGCCGATGCATGAGGCATGTCGGTAGGTGCACCATGCTACCCCCACATTAACCCTTTTAAATAGTATTTTTCTGAAAGTGCCTTATCCAATGGAAGGCGCTTATGAAAGTGCCTTATCCTAAGGCGGACCGCTTGCTATGTGATATCTCCTTTTTTTTATATGTTAACACAATGCTGCAAAGGGAATCACATTTACATCAATTTTCTTATTCATATGCAGTATTCTATAGTACTAATACATATATGTTTTATGTAAACCAATATTGATCAGTTATTACGGTGGAACATTACTTACATATTTTAAGGGAAAAGTCAGTAATGATTCAGGTCATATAGGTCACCACCTTTCTGACCTCGGTACAAATCGGAATCGATGATGATGTTTCGTCATCCTCGATATTCTATACATCATCATCGATCGCTATCACGACACAGTCTTCCTCGTCATTATATATATCATCATCGACTTGTCACGACATCTCCCTCGACATTATATACATCATCATCGACTGTTGTCACGACACAGTCTTCCTCGTCATTATATATATCATCATCGACTGTTGTCACGACATCGTCTTCCCTGACAATCTATACATCATCATCAACTGTTGTCACGACATCGTCTTCCCTGACAATCTATACATCATCATCGATTGTTGTCACGACATCGTCTTCCCTGACAATCTATACATCATCATCGACTGTTGTCACGACATCGTCTTCCCTGACATTATATACATCATCATCGACTGTTGTCACGACATCGTCTTCCCTGACAATCTATACATCATCATCGATTGTTGTCACGACATCATCTTCACCAACAGGAACTAATCGACAATCAACTAGCAATTGACAAGACAGAAAACGTCACAGTCACCGAAGTATACGTTTTGAATAGTGATCTGAGTATTTTGTTGTTGGTAATATAGCTCTATTTTAAAGTTGTGCATTGTCTGAAAATGTTGTATTATGAGATAATAAAAAAGCTCATTCTTTAACTAATTTTATTTAGGAATTGTGTGAAGTCACCATCTTGAGTATTGAGTTTTAAACTTAAACTAAGGCTCACTTATTCATATAAATGTCCCTGAACATGTTTTTCTATTTTTTGTTGTAGTCAACTTGTATTTTCACTTGATCAACGTTTGAAGATATTTTAAATCGTTAAATATAAATGTGTAGGCCAAACACAGGTGTAATATTAGTATTATAATAAAAGTGCATTTTTTATGTATATAGTTTGACTTGTCCAAGTACTATAGAGCGCTTTGGATTTCATTGGATCCCTTTAGTAGTACGTATATTAATTGTACAATTACTCGACAGTAGTAGAAATAGGTTGATAATAATAACAATCATTTTTCAGCGAAATTATATTAATGAGAATTACACTACATATTTCTTCAAATATTTAATATCATAACTGCTTTGACTAATATCTAAGTTTAAAATTCAAATATTTATTACAAATAATATTTTTTCATTAAAATAGTTTCATATAATTTAATTATAATATATGTTTGTGTTAAATATAATCTTTTTGTTACTATAAATTAATTATTCAGCTAACGTGCGTACGTGCTACAAAAAATATCCAATAAGATCTAGGTTGTTCATATTTAAAATTCTATTTTTTATTGTTGGAATACATTTTCGTTCAATTTATTTATTTATAACAAAATTTATTTGCGTTTATATTATTTTTTAAACATTTAAACATCAGTGTATTTGATCTCTTTTCAGAACTGGATGTACGCATGTCTTCCTAAAAGATTCTATCGTTGGCGCTATAGGAAAGCCTGCCAAGGGCTCACTAATTAATGAAGAACCTCTGATATATATTATAAGTGATCGTTAATTGCAGTTAACAGATCTCTAATACTTTTATTGCACTTTTACGTTGTCAATTATGTATCTTGAATTATAATGTCGTACAATTTATAGATTATTATTTATGTCATTTGTAGTCTTTTTTATGAACGATTCATTATATTATGTTATAGTCATTTTTGTTTTTTAGTTATTTTACATTTTAGTTGATAAAGATATATTAGATTACCTATACAATACCTAAAATACATTATTTTCTTAGGATTACTTCATCAATCATGGGCTATATTACACAATTTAAATTTCATCACAAATATAGAGGGTGCAGTTTTAAAAATTTTTAGGCAATAATTAATTTTATTAACTATAATATGTTTTATAATCTATTTTTAACAATTGAATCAAACGTAACCATTATTTTAAAATTGTTTCGCCAATTAAAAATATAAATACTCTTGTATAGAATATGGCGTTAAATAAGTTATTTTGTTATCCTTATTATTTCTGGTTATAAATTTAGACCCAGATCATTTTGTATTCACCTTGTGCTGCCAAGTCGGATTATACTTCTAGCGATCTGCCAGCACAATGCACGCCAGTCTTTTTTGTTGTAAGCCTTGTTGATCAGTTCCCTCAGCTGAAAATTGGTCTCCTCTATGATCTCGCTGATCCATCTTCGCCTTGGTCTGCCTCGTGGTCTTGACCCTTCTGTGATGCCTAGCATAATTTGCTTC
>JAUZND010003657.1:0-12131 GCA_034780555.1 Coelogynopora nodosa
TAGCATGCACTTTTAACAGTAAGTACATATTATTAAGTTTTTTTAAATCAACTAAAACTATTTATTACAATATATATGGCATTGTTTAATTAATTTTTATTATAATATCACGTCACAATATTACAAAATATGAACACAATGTTAAATATTTCAATTACAGGTCTAAGTGCAAAAATCTATGACATCAGCTGGAAAGAACCAATGTAAATTCATCAGTGCAGATGTAGTTCTTAAATATATATTAAATCTTTGAATGCCCTTTAAAAACAATTTTTTATCGGTTTATTTTTAACCAACCAAAAGATAAAAACTGATTAATAATTTTGAAACGTTTTGAATCTATATTCTATAAATAATATTTAAAGGACATTATAAGAATAATCTTCTTATAGTTTAATTATTCTTATTAGTAAAATTATATAAAACAAAATAACTGTTACCAAACGAAAGTAAAAGATTGAATCATTTATTAGTTTGAAATAAGAATAAAAGACATTTGAATGACTCTAACATATAAGCAAAATTGTTAATTTTGGAAAGAGATAAAATATAAGAAAACGTAGATGTAATTTTTATTTATTCCAGTTCTATTAGTGGTCAGGATTGTTAGGCCATAAGACGTTCTTTCATGAATGGATCCACGACTGCGCTTCACATCGAATGCGATTTCGAACAATTACAAGAAGAGCGCTGAGGGATTGATTTTGTTCACCCATTGAATTCACCATTTTCCACGTCTTCCGTTTCTACTTGTCAATCCGAGCACCCTTGTCTTTTCCAAACTACTTCCATCTTTACATGACCAAAATAAGTGAGTTGAGCCTTTCATTATCTGGCTCAGAAGGAGACCATTTAAGTTTATAATTTCTTTCAATACACTTTTTGCATTTTTTCGTTTTTCTCTCTAAGAGATCCGTATCATTTTCCTACATGCGTTCATAGTTCAAACGCCCCAATTCTTTTCTATTCTGCAGCTTTCATAGTATATGAATCTCAGACATATCTACATAATTATTAAGAAAACAAATATCTGCTTCACCACCTTCATTTTTATATGTTTCTTCAGTCCTTTGTCTTTCCAATTCCTACTGAGAGCCCCTACTGATGACAATCCTAATGCAATTCTTCTGTCGATTTCTTTCTGGCAAGTTCCGTCTGATGTTATAAAAGCACAAAAGAAATTGAAATAATTGACCTTGGAAACTTTTCCCCTCCATTGTTAGGTCTATATTATTTCCATGATTTAACACCATTACCAGCATTGTCTTAATTTGTTTCCCTTTTTCTTTATATTATATTAAGAATATCTGATGTCTGTTATATCGATTCTGATATTAGTGTGGTATCATCCGCATATCTCAGATCTTAAATTCGTTTATCTCCGATAGAAACTCCCCCCATATTCTAAATCGTTAAGCTCCTCTCTCATAATGCGGATAAGAAAAAAGGCTGAAAGGAAAACTGTACCCTTGTTTGACACCTTTCTTGTCTGAAACGTTTCTCCATTCGAAAGTAACCTGAGTCGCCTTCATCTGTTCTATTAAGCAATATAAAATATTAAAACATTACATGTCGCGCGAAAACTAAGCGCACCACAATCAATCGTATAGGCTGCGTCAAACGGAGATGGATTTGTTATTAGTGTTATACGAGCTATATATCTAGATCACTATATCAAGAATCTCCGTCTTGTTGTGGCATTCCTGGAGATCAACCGTGTTCATCTGTTTGCCACTACTTAGACAACTCATTTTTAAAATAGTTAATGTTATATAGTTTCATATATAGCTGTCATTATTATTTCATAAATATTTTAGAGTGCTAAGTTATATTGAGAATAAATATATGAAATACGGTTCCACTCTTGATGAAAAATAATATATTGTTATCGCTTAGATTTTACTGATATAATTTATCAAATAATTAGCAAAGTTTGGTAATACATCTACATAATGAAAATTTCTTTCTAAATAAATTTCTAAAAAAATATATGCACAAAACATTTGTTTAAAATAAGTGTCAGCACGTAAATATTTATATATTACAGTTAGTATCATAATCAATTTTATAATGAAGATGCACACAAAGACAAAGACTAGAACACAATCATATTTACCACATGAATGAGAGGAACAACTAGCCTTCGAAATGTTACGTATATGAGTTACATGTTATTAATATGTATTATTATGTAATATGTACTGTATTATTATAAACTGATAATATCGACTAAAATAAATATATGTTTAGTAAAAATGCACATGTAATGTATATACAGTTACATATACATGTATATTTTCTGCCAATCATGTTATTTTAAACTTAAGCCTAAGGGTATAAAGTACAAGCTCTTATTAAAAGATAGTTTATAGAACTAAAAGCTATTAACTTCTTTCTTTTACAATTAAAAAAAAAACTTTTCTGGTTTTTTACAATATTTTTAGTTAAATAACTGTAACACCATAACATTGTTTCCACATTTAACTGTGGAACTTTAAAACATGATTATGTACCAAATTATAATTATTACTATTTTTCAATGTATATATATATATTCTTTTAAAATAAATTCATTTAAGTAATAATAAAAGCATAAAAAGTATTAAAGCCTATTTTAATTATGATCAGGTATGCTGGATTAGGAAACAAATTATTTTATCCAATCTATACTTTCCGTGTTGTTTTATTTTTTGAGATTTTGCTCAGTTGTGTTCATGGAAACGAAAACATAATAACTGCATATTTAATACAAACGAACGATCTCATAATATAATATGACTTTAGATAATGCCAGTAATAAATTGTGTAGCTTTATGCTTTAGTTTACAGATCAAATAATATTAGGCAGATTGATTGAGTATAAACAACACTTTGAAGCGTAAGTATCAATCCAATAATAAGAATAAATTTTAACCTCACCAAATACAAGTTTCTAAATTTGCATTTTAATTATATACTCCTCAAAATGTTAATAAAAAATGAAGGTAATCCTATAGTACTTCGCGAAATACCATGTATATTAAATATATAAGTTGAATTTTGTAAAAAATATGGAGCCTTTACAAAGTTGTACCCATTTTTGTAATGATTCCAATTATTTCAAAGTTCATGTTACAAACAAATTGGGCAAATGTCTTGCCTTTAAAAACATTATTATTCTATAATCGTCGTATTATAAACATTCAACTAGTGTGCACAAGTTAAAAGTTAAATACATGTAACATTTCGTATACTGGTACATATATATACAGCGATGAATTCTATAACGGAAATAAATTTATATATATACACATTTATTAGTTTTTTATACTGTATTTTTATTATAATGACACGACTTTCTGAAACAATATCCGCCAACTCAAATAAAAAGGAAAATAACTATTTGTAATGATAATGCAAAAACAGTATAATGCCATTAGTGACGCAAAACGAGCAGTGTATTTCATACAGTAATATATTGTTTTCGTTGTTAGCTATTCCTACATAGAAGTTGCTTTATATTTTTAGTTGTGTAATGCTTGTACAGTAATACTATAATATAATTACCACACATATGTAGTTTCATTTCATACAATCTAATAATTTTCAAAAATTAATTCATAATTTTTTAACATTTATAATGAAAAAAATATTATAATCAAAAATAATTTGATCAATATGACATTTTTTTCTTGGTTGTATTCAAGACATTGATTCTTTGAAATGACAAATTATAATTAATAAGAGGAATGATCATATTATACTGCTGAAGGTTTTAATGTAAAATGAATAAGATATACCATGCAACAAAATTCATACAAATAGGCTTACTTGAAGAGGAATTTTATTGTTGAAATATTCCCACATAACTTTTCCTTTTACAACTTTAATAAGATTCCTCTTTACAAAGATTGATTATTTGCGGAATGTATAGCAGATATTCTAATGGACTAGTGACTGTAACCAGAATTTTTGATGGGTTGAACCATGAAAGAGAAATTCTTTAGGGATTCTCATATATACGTCATCAACATGCTAAATAATTATGTTAGTGAAAGCCTATAGTTTTTTTTTCTTCAGGGCGATATTTAGTAAAAATAGAAAGTAAATATATATACAAGATTGGAAATGATAATTTAAAAAAGCAAACGATCAAAATAGTGCACAATATATAAAGAACAAAACACTTTTTTTTAAACTTTTATTTAAATTAGAATTAAAATAATATAAGTATTGAGTCACAATTGATAAGTTAAAGTGTAATAAAGGGGAAATTAAAGAGTTATACATGCTATTTCGCTTGTACTTCAGCAATACCTTTATGCACAATTAATAATAAATTAGATGTTTTAAAAATATGTTAAAAACTATATATAAATATAGTATATATATCATAATTTTTATATAAAAATGTTGTAAAATATTACCTTAACAAGCAATTCTACTAAGTGTATATATAGTAAATAACTAAACATTCGTGCACGTAATCACTAGTTAAGTTAAACACCAGTTTACATTGTATTGTGGTCTACATTTTAAGTGTTTTTTACATTCCGAAGATTTTTAGTTCTTTAAATAATCTTTAATGCAGCATAATTAGTTGATATATGTTCATACATTACGAGCGCCTTCAGTTAGGAGAAGCGGGGGGGATTATGTTGCTAACCTTTAAGAAAAAGAGGCTCTATCAAGACTAATATAATCCCGCATTAACAAAAAGGAAAGTGAAAGGTTTCGACTTCAAAATGGGACGGGCACCCAACAGGGAAGGGTACTGTGTAAAGTAGAATTTGTTTAATGGAAATGGAATCTAAAATTCTAGAGGATAACTGCAATCGTCTATTACATATATTTTTAAAGTTCAATAAAAATAACAAAATGAGAAATAAAACATATTCACATATAAAGCAATTTAAACTGATATTAGTAAATAAAATGGTTAAAACTATTCTATGGTCAATTTAAATTTAACCAAAAGAAAGTCACTTGTTTGAACAATCCCCTCGTCGATGAGACATGTATATTCGTCGTATTAATAAAATTCGCCCTTTATAAAACGTCAATTTTGCTAAATTAAATCTAATTTGAAAAGTATTATTATTGTTAGATAAAATTTATTAATACATATATGAGACATATATTCGCCGTAATAATAAAATTCGCCCTTTATAAAACGTCAATTTTGCTAAATTAAGTCTAATTTGAAAGGTATTATTATTGTTAGATAAAATGTATTAATCCAAAAAATTCAAATTTTTAATAATGTTTTCTTGTTATTTTTTACATTATGTGCCATTTTGTTATTATTTCCATTTCCGATGGACATCATATTGATTTTAATAATTATAACAATCAGTGGTTCAAATGTAATATTCACTAATGTAATAACGTAATGTAATGTTATATTCACTATTTTACATAATATGAAAGTATATGCTTTTACAATACCAAGTAATTTTTTAATTTTTATATTGGAAGTGTGACGTGACGGTTGTACGCTCTAAAATCGATGAAAACGCCGTTGAGGGTCTTACAATATTATCCGGCTTAAATTGCCATCTGATCATGTTGTAGGTATTTTGGATTTTGTCCAAGCATTGTTCGGATTTGTAGTGTGTTTATTTGACTTTGTCTGGTTATTTGAATGTTTTTTATAAAAATACTTCCTAGAAACAAAAATGTGTAATTATTATTTGTCCACTACTGTCATTCTTTTTACATTCAGAAACTCCACTTATGCTGTGTGATGTGACACAGTTCTTGTTTTCTTACTGTTTTTTAATGGTTTTGTTATCAGTATATTATTATTAAATATTGCCATAATTTTTTTGCATTTTTTCAAAACAAGAACAAACTTATTTAAAAATAAACAATAATGATTCAAATTTATGTGTCATCAATTTATTAGGAAAGAAATATTTACGTGATTTAAATGTTTACTTGTATTAACAATTAATATAATTATAAATTATTTTTTGTTGAATAGACAGTCTGTAACAATTTCTTATTTAAAATATAAATATCTTCTTTAGTCTTCCTACTCAGATTTTATAGAAGTATATTATTTTCTTAAAAAAGTAGCTTATTTAATTCAAAATTATAATAATATATCCAAAGAGAATAAATATAAGGCTTTCCTAAAATATTACTTTTATCTAAATTCTACAAAGCCATTTTGTTTTATACATAAAATCATCATGATTTATTGAAATTCTAATTAATGAGTAGTGATGTTAAAATAAAATAATTGATTAGATATCGGTTAACATAGAGAAACCTTATACATAAATTTATCTTTTTATTTTCAATATTCGTTATAAATTCAGTCCACAATATGCATAACAAAATAAATATGTGAACTCTCCGAGTTAACTCTATTATCATTATTTTGCATTTTACAAGATACTTTTTGATGTCATTATGTATATCATGAAATACATATTTATAATTAATAAATAAATATAAATAAATAGATAATATACACAAAATGTGTGAATTTCTGTGAACTCTCTAATGCCACGCAACTGAGGTTTTTTACTACTCGAAGAATAAATTGAGGAAAGGCAACACAAAAACGGTGTATACCTTTAACCAGATGTCGATATACAGATGTGTGCTATAATGCATACCTCGAAATTTTAACAATTCACATTGAACTCACTATAAGCCACGTAGCCTTATTGACGTCTGTCTTAATTGTATTTATTAATCATACTATTAATATTAGAATATGGTTGGTGGTTTGAGCAGTAAATTGTCAAATACGGAAGTATTTATTGTATTTCGAGTTGGCTTGTTTTGTTTGCAATTGACAAAACAATAAATACAGCATGTTGTCTATCAAAATTCCGTTCTCATTTACAACCTGGAACTTTATTAAAAAACAGGCGGTTTACAATTTATGATTAAAATAACATTTTTATATTGTTAATTATATATTGATTATTTAGATTTATAATAATTGTAGCAGTTAATTCAACACACGGTATTTTATTAAAGTTTTTTCCTTAAATTTTAATGAACCTCTCAAAATCCATCCAAAGATTTTTAAATACATTGCATGCATTTGTTACAAGTACATACAAATTAATTATTCATTACTTTTATCACTTTGGAGACTGTTGTCCTTACTTTTTGAAATAAGTTTGTTTGGCAGGTATCTAAATATAGATAACATTTGCAAATTGTTCCAAATTTAAAAATGCGTTTTATATTATTAAAAATATATGCATATAATATATAAATATTATGAATGGGAAAAAAATTACCAATATACTAGCACGTTCTCTTCTGAGATTTCTATTTTACAAGTATAGGTGGTGTTTTATTTATAGGATTTCTTTCTATTTGAAAGTCATGTAATATTAGAGCTATGCTTAAATTTAATTTTTGAATCAACAATAAATGATAAATAAACATATTGCAAGATAATTGTTTCACTTCAAAATGAAGCCTAATAGTTATATCAAAGTAGACCTGCAGATTTGAACAAATGTTGAATTTCTATTAAATGAAATATCACCTTGGAAGTTAAGGGAATTGTATGATTGGTTACTTCCCAAACAGGTAATATGCGATCAGACAATACATGTTATTACTAATTCATTGTAGGCCTCTGAACATAGAGTGTTCGCTGCCAGCAGTTTTGCCATTATGATCATTTCTAGATATAGTATTCGTATAGCTTGCCACACGACTCGAGAAAACAATTCCCCTAACATATACCATGCTTGGTCGTATTTTCATTTTAGGTGTACAACTTTAAGATTAAATTATTCAATGCTTTTTAATATGATACTGTTTAAAAGAATAATTACTATATTATTATACATTGTGATCCTACAACGTATGGTACCTTCTTCGATAGTAATTATTTCAATTATGTGTTACTTACTATAAACATACAATAATATACTATTTTATATATCATATTTATGTTATCTATATTTTTATGACAATAGCCGAAAACTTAATAAGTGATTTTAATGCTGATTATATTTGTATTTGGTAAGCTTAATAATTTGAAAATTTTTCATGCGGATCTTTTTAGAAGAGTCAACAAATAAGATGCATATTGTACTGCTGAAAATAAATACTTAATTCGTATATCATCAAATTTAACATCTCATTATTTTTTCTGATCAATATCAAAATAGATTTGTTAAGAAAAATTATTTTACTAAATTATATATTTGTACTATACATATAAATATATTTCCGTTACGTATCGTTTTCGATATTGTTTTCGTTTTCGTTTCGTTGATTTTATTGAAACTTAGAATCAAAAAATTAAAAAATTAAAATGTTTAATAAAATGAATACCTTTTATAATATTCAATACTAGTTAAACAAACTAGTTTGCACTATTTTACCGAGTATACTAATATACATATGAATAATATCTTTGTTTGAAAAAAAAGTACCACAGGATAAAGTCATCAATTAATCATATTATATTATTAAACAGTTATGATTATAAATCTTTGAAGAAATATGTAGCGGAATGATCATTAATATAATTTCATTGAAAAGTTTTGTTATAATAATCCAGCTATATCAACTATTATCAAGTAAATATAACTATAAATACGGACTACTGAAGAGATACAATAAGATCGAAATCACTCTAGTACTTGGAAAAGTCCAATGAAACATTACTAATATAACTTTACAATATATTATACCCGTACTTGGCCTTGATATTTTACTCAATTTTACTGTATTATTATATAAGTAATACATTTTTATTATTAATGTACTAACTACACGTATATATTATAATAACTAATATTCTTGTATTTAGGAGATAATAAAAAAATACAATAACTAAGTAAATAGAAGCTCACCAAATTGACTGCGTAATTAAAACTGAAAATTAAAAATAAAAATGACCTATTTCAAATTTATATAACTGATCTCAAAATATTTAGAACGAATTTCCATTGGTCTGAATTGTAAATTTAATCCCACCTATAAGGGATATATAGATATTAAACAATACATATACTAAGTAACCATTGGCAGCTATTATACTCAAATATTACCAAAGATGTAATAAGTTTGACAATCTTGAATGTTGAAGACATATTTTTAAAAAGTAAAAAGGGTTAATATTTATCTTTAACTGCTTGCTACAGGAGTAAGTTAAATATCAATAATAAATAGAAATCTATCCTTATAGACTGAAACATTTAAACTATGCAAAATAAAAACCAAACCACAATAAATGTTAAAAATTATATTACAAATATTACAAAAAATCCAAGCTTTCAATTTTCATCCAGAAGGCATAACCATGGTGTGAAAATTTGTAAAATCACACCATGATTATGCCTTTATGATGAAACATTAAAGATCTAATTTTTTTAACATTTGTAATATAAATTTATAACTTTTATTGTGGTTTTTATGTTGTATTTATCATAAGTGAACATTACTTGTCTTTATTTATAAACTTTTTACAGTAAATTTACAGAATATAATATTCAGATATTTTCGGATAAGTTCATAGTTTGAGTAGTGTAGGCTAAGTTGTCGAATGTTATCTCCATTATTTAGTCTATAATAAACTTTGTGAATATTGTTAAACCTGTTGTTTAGTTATGATATTTTTTAAATTGTAAAAAGTGAAACGATTGATCGTTTAAAATATGTACCAAATAGAAAATAATTGTATTAATATTGATTAAGCTGCATAAATAAAATAATAATAATAAGCGTATAGTTGTATAACAAGACCCAGGAATAGTATTTAATGGTGCTTTAATATTAATAATAGACTTCATTTCATGTGAATAAGTTATTTATTGCAATATTTCAGAATTGTGATCTAAAATCAGTTTTAAAAATATGTTATTATAAATCACTGGATAAAATATAAGTATAGTTAATATGTCTTTATTCGAACCTCTAAATTTTCCATTTTTCTCTTATTATAATTTATTTTTTTTAATCTAAATTTACGGCAAACAGTTGAACCTTTTCTCATTTTAATTTTGAAATGATCAATTTCGTGTTTTATTAATTTTGTTCTTATTTGATTTCATTTTGCCTAGATGGTTTGCAAAGTATTTCCTTATGCAATTACTTGGTACCCTAAGGGTCAGTATTATAGTTACGATTATTAGATTGTATTTTGATTTTCAAACATTGCACTGTTTCTCTGTGTGTTAGCAACTATATTTAATGTAATTTTCTATAATTAAAAACCGAAAACAAATCATTATCACATTTTGCTCTTCTGCATTTAAGCCATATTCTACTTTTCATTCACATCATTAATTTGAATGTGGGACGGAGTCACAGTCGGATTTCCATGTTTATAAATTTGACTGGAAGAACTAGTTCATAAACTATTTCAATTAATTTGTGACACGTTACATATTTTTTAATATGAAGAAAACTTAACTTTAAACTAATTAACTTAACTTAACTTAAACTTAACTAAGTTTATAAATGAATATATTTTATTTTATGTTATACTATGCATTAATTTCCTATGGGTATATTGTATTTAATTGGTTAATAATATATTAACAATTCTAAATCATTTTCGAAAATACTATTTATTAAATGGAAACAAAAACTATTTCAAATCTTAGGGGTGAATAATATTATTTTACTCGCTTAAAAATTACGAGAGAGAATGTGATAGATCTAAACAGTAAAAAATATATATCAGGCTTATATGGCTTATCAGGCTTATATGCCAGGCTTAACAAATAATTACGATTACCGAATTGTAAAATGATTGCTTTGAATTATAATTAAATCTAGGAAAAAATGAAATTTTATTCGTTGATAAATATAAGTAAACACAAAGTCAATTATAATTCAAATTAATCAAATTATTTAAAATAAAATATTCAAATGAATACTTTATTCATTATTGAACAACAAAACAAAGGTATTATAAGATACACAACAAATTTATTTAAGCATAGTATAATAATAAAATGATGCTATTATCAATAAAAGATATATATTTATATGTATATGTTGCAAGATCATAGATTTAAACAATAGTAGCTAACGTAACTACGTTAAATAGTTAAAAATTAAATAAAGATTAATTATATTTTATTACAATGAAATTGTCCGTTTTAAGTAATACCATTTTATAAATACACTTAGTAATTACAAGTATGATTAATGTTTTTATTGCAAAATTTACATTTTACTTGTTAAATCGAATAAATATTACTTAAACTAATTATTGATTATTTCCGGGCTAAAAAAATTTAGTCCATTTGTTCATTATTATAGGAAAGATTGTTAACTGCTTATCTAGGTGTATAATTGTAGCTATACTTTTAAATCTATGGTTTGCAATCAAATAAATAGTTATTATAATATACTCTTAAATAGGTTTTTACCGTTGTATTCTATATTTGTCTAACGAAATTTTAAATAATGTCACATGATCCGAAGGTAAAAAATCGTATAATAGTATTGTACGCTAATCAATATTTATAAATTATATTTATGAGCATTTGATTAAATAATATATGATACAACTGTTAAATTCGTATTGGCATAAATATTGGAATTACGTTGGATTCATAGAAATAAATTTAGAATGCTAAATACTAGTTCGAAAATATTTTAAATTTAGAGAATATTAGTTGTAGTTCTGATTCACTGTTTAATATATTAAATCTATACTGTATGCTGAATTATTTTGAAAGAATTTTTGTGCATAAATTTAATTTTAATATTGATAAAAATTTTAATAAATTTAATTATAACTGAAATGTATATATATAATGTTTATAATAAATATAAAACAGTAACTATATAATAAACTTAAAATATAACATTATATTGTTATATATAATAATTTGTTTTAAAATGACGTGACCGCTAGAAGGGGGTGTAAAATTGTGATGTAGGTTTTAGTCTAAAGTTGACTTAATATTTTACTTATTTTTAGTGTATGTTTATGTAATTGACTGGATATAATAATATGCATATTTTATGAAAACAGTGTTTGTATAAATAATCTATTTTATACAGGATATATTTATTATTATTTATATTTATTATTTATAAGTACGTCACTCTTGGCATTATCGTGTGGCAAACAAGAGTATTATTACAATGAACAAGAATTAATAAAGAGATCAATCATTCAAATGTCCAGTACGGTACAT
>JAUZND010003658.1:0-12131 GCA_034780555.1 Coelogynopora nodosa
ACCCATACCCCCACCCCACTACCACCGCTACCCACCCTCCCCTTTACCCCCTACCCCTTTATCCCCCCCAAAAAATAATAAATAAATAATAATAGTAATAACCTTTTTTTTAACATTTCCCCCCCTGCCCTTCCCCCCCTTATTTCTTTTTCTGAAAAAGTATAAATGGAGAAGCTTTCGCAGCTAAAATTCATTCTGCTCCGAGCTCTTGTCGTGAACAGTCGAATTTGTGCGTTCTACTCTATACTTAAATTGAATACTACATTACCAATTCTTTATTTACTACACTTTGCTGCCACTACTGCTACAACTACTTCTTTCGAATTAATTAAAATCGTGCTGCCTTATATTGATTTTATTTAATACTACTACTTTGCTGCTACTACTTTCAGAAATCAGTCTCACAACCTACTAATATTACTTTTTTTCTACTAATATTTCAGTTTATTAACTTTGGATTAATTCATTCTGTGTTTATATATATATATAATTTTAATAATGATGAATGAATTCAATCTTCGGGGATATTTTTGATATCAGCAGTGATAGTGAACAAAACATTTCATCGGAGGAGGAGGAGAAGGAGGAGGAGGAAGAGAAAATGAATGAGGAAGAATTCATCAAAAGGATAAAATTTTACCACGTTGCTAGTTGGCATAAAGTTCCAACGACGTCCACACTGCCAATATCAACGCAACCAACTTTGTCAACATAACCAACGTCGTCAATGCTACCACCGTCACCCCCTATTCTGTCAATTCCTTCTCCTATTTATAATCAGGACAGTACGTTTGCTCAGTTTGAGAGGGACTTAGTAGAATTTAATTCATTTCAACCCGATCAGATGGAGTCTAAGTCGGAAATATAGTCACGTCTCATTCCAGCATCAAATGATGTTACTGATCCTCCTGTCAACGCAGAACATGAGCCACATTTGATCGATAGATTGTGGTCATGCATCTACCCACAACCCGATCAGAGGGTTTCTGAGTCAGAAGTATGGTCAGATATATTACCAGAACCCACCATTACTGTATTAATTGATGTAATCGATACCCCAGCTGAAGTCAATGCAGAACCTGAATAGATCGACAATGGACAAGTCTCGATCCTGATCCAACTACAGTAGTATCAAGCGATGCGATTGATTTATCCGACAAAATATTGCATAATGGAAGTGACAATATTACCAACGATGTGCCCGAAACTACAAATATATTTATTGATTTGGTTTCGGAAGATATAACGACATTAGACTGCACAAGCAATATCGTTAACGATGGTCAACTCCCTTGCTAATCTCGACAAATGGCAACCACTTCAGATCAGGTACGGCTGAATCGTTTATGAACATATTTAAAAGTAGACAATGTAGTTCACATTTTAATTTTCTTGAAATGCTGAACATGCATAAAAGAGTATGCTATCCCGATGAACTTCCTATTATTCCGGAGGAAGTGTGCAATTGCATTTGCAAGAGAGTGCCACAAAGCATTCGACACGGGAGGACGCAATATGTACTATTTTTTCTGGATGATGACGATATACAGCCTATTGATTTTTTGGAGGCTGCTTCTCCTCTGATTGAGTCTACGATAAGTCTTCTATTGCAATCAACTCGAGATGAGTGTAAAGTGCACCCTATCCTGGAGGTCAGAACCGCACAGCTCGATTCAGACGGTAAAGTGATCCAGCTAAAAAATTAATTGTTTTCCCTCGATGCAATAGTTTTTACTCTAGAATGTATTTCTATAATCGTGAGCGGACTACTTGCCAAAGTAGAAAATTTTGTTCAAAGCGGAAGCAACTGGACAATATTGTGTGTGAATTATTTTGACATGCGTGTAACCAAATTCTACTATCGAGGTAAAGCATATGATTGTTCACTTCCAAGTCGTTCCCTGTTCTCAACTTTAAAAATGCGGGAGATCATTGCTTCAAATATTCTGTTCTCGCCTGTCTACGTTCACATTAATTCAAGTGTAATCTCAGAAGATATCACATGTAAAATATTCATTAAGCCAAGTATAATTGGACAGGAATTGTGTCACCAGTTAATACGCGTGATTTCATCACATTTGAGCGTCGTAATCCTGGCTGGCATCTATTTAAATTTGCTAGAGTGGAATGAGGAAAATGAAAACCATTTTTTCCCTCATCCCACTCTTCCCAGTCATCCCACTCTTCCCACTCTTTCCACTCTTCCCACTCTTCCCATTCTTCCCACTCTTCCTACTCCATCCCCTCATCCCACTCATCCCACTCATAACCACTCATCCCACTCTTACTGGGTGCACCCGTTAAGAGTGCTCAGAGCTGCAGGAAAATCATCGTCAGAAGCATCCGGAAAGGTGATCAATATTATGGTTCTTAAGGATTCGGCTCATTACCTACCAATTATAAATTTAAACCGCTTGCTAGGATGTCGAAAAAGAAAGGCAAATTCTAACTGGGCTCACTCAAACAAATTTTGTGAAAGGTGTCTCCAACCATTCAAATCTGAAAGCCTACTTGCCGATTATCGTGATTTCTGTTACTCAGAGCAGGCAATCACGCTTCTCCCTCCGAAAAATAAACATGTGGAGTTTACTAATCTGTGATTATGCCAACGGCAGCCACATGTTATGTATGCTAATATGGAGTGCACATTGAGCAAGAATACTACTGGTGATAATAAACACAAACCGTCTGTTTTTAAAATGGTGCTCGTACATCACTCTGAACTTAAAGCCGCTCCACTAACTCATGGCTACAGACACTTCGTTGGTGAGAGCTGCATAATTGATGCTATGCAAGTGCTCAAACAATGGGGTAGAGACGTCTACTAGTGGAACAAGGACCATTCAATTCCAAAAAGTTGTCTGGACTAGTGAGTGAGAAAGGCGGGGACACAACAGAGCCACTAAGTGCTACATCTGTAGTGAGGAATTTTGCAATAGTCAGAGTTTTAAAGTGGCGGAACATGACCATCTTACTGGCCGATATAGAGGTGCAGCCTGCCAGGATTGCAACACCAAAATGCGGATCGATCGGACTGCTCTATCGATATTCTTTCATAATTTAAAAAATTATTACTCTCATGTTGTCTGTCAGGCGTCTCTGTGAAAGATGAAGGAATGAGTGTTTGGTGTGATTCCGCTTTCGAAGGAGTAGTACATGGCTCTGACTGGCACGTTTCCTGTAGATGTAATCAACATTCTGGACAAGAAAGATGGAAAGATAAAGAAATTTAATTTCCGCATGCAGCTACAATTCGAGGATAGCGTACAGTTCATGTGCGATTCGCTAGATAACCTCGTCAGAAATCTAACAACAGCTGATCTCAAACAAAGCCATCGAGCAATTCCGGCTTCTGCTCCTGATTCACACATAACAGCGAAAGGAGTTTTTCCTTGCACGTATTTTTCTTCGCTCGAGAAAATGTCTGAACCCACTCTACTGCCGCGAGAAGAGGCAGTATTTGCAGTGTTTAGCGGAGGATTATGAGAAAGCTCAGGAGGCCTGGCGCAAATTCAATTGTCAGAATTTCGGCGACTACATGTTGGTATATTTAAAGAAAGATGTTCATCAATTGGCGAACGTATTTCAGGCATTCCGACACCTCAGTCTAACCGAAGACAAGCTGGATTCTGCATATTTTGCATCAGCGCCAATCATGCTGGCAGTCCGCCTTTAAGATGACTAAAGCCTAAGTAGAGCTGCTCACATATGTTGAGATGTACAAATTTATAGAGAGCGGTACACCATGTGCAATGACCTTTGTGAATAAACACCATGAGAAACAGAGTATACCCTTAGAGTAAACAGCAGAACGTGTGGAGTTGCTATATATTGATGCCAACAATTTATACGGAAATGCTTTCTCACAATCATTGCCACACTCTCAATTTAAATGGATGAGTCAGCCTAAATTAAAAAAATTGGATCTCACAACCGTTGATTTAAACGATGATATTGGCTACATGTGCGAAGTCGATTTGGAATATCCGCCACAAATTCAGGATATTGTAAGTGAGGACTTACCATTCGCGCCTGAAAAAAATAGGTTATCCTATCCAGCTGGCTCACTCCATTCATGAACTCTCAGTATAAAGACCTGTCATCAAAACGGACAAATGGGCTCAAGTACAAGGGTACTACAAAACTCCTGCTCACCCACAACAAAAATAAGAAATTTGTATATCACGGAAGAATGCAAACATTTTTATTTAAAGCAGGGAATGGTGCTGACTAAAATACATGGAGTAATCCAATTTCATCAGGAGCTATTTTTCCGGGACTATATTCAATACAATAGTAAATGAAGACAGGAGGCAAAGAATAAGTTCGAGAAGTATAAGCTGAAAAGTCGGTAAACTGCAGTATTGGGATGCGTGAGAGACAAGTGCGCGGGCAATCCGCAAAAGGAATGGGTATTCCTTCGTCCAAAGGCCTATAGCCTCTTATCGCAGAACAGGTCAGAGAATAAGAGAGCAAAAGGTATGCAAATGTGTGTCGTCAAGAATGTGCTCACTCACGACTCGTGCATGAAGACATATAATGATCAGGTAGAAGTGAATACCGACCAGACAAGATTTGCTTCCCACAATCACAACATAACGACTCTTCAATATAATAAAAGAAGTTTATCTTTCTTTGAAGCCTTCCATACGGCAACCACCAATTACCTTAATTTTTTCCAGACTACGATCTTCAAAAACACCGACAAATAATCGCACCTCATTTACTAACATCATCATGTGAAACATAATGAGTGACTTGTGCAATCATCCCTCAATTATTAGCATCATCATGTGAATCATAATCACTGACTTTATCAATTTGTATATATTCATTCAATTTTAATTGTAAATTGTAGACTTTCAGTCCTGTCGTTTAGTTGTCCTTTTGGACCATACTTACCTAATGAGATCATAATAAGATCGAAACACTATGAAAGTTTATAAACAAATATGTTTGGATATAAAAAGACTCGATGTCTTCTTAATACATCATCATCATTGCCAATTGAAGACTCAAGTGAAGACTAAAGTGATCAAGCGGAAATTCCCTATCAAAAGTTAACCAATCATCCTACACATGAAATCAAGGATACACTGAAAGAAATGATTCAAATGATACATAAAAGAATTCCACATGACAAACGCGGCACACTTGAAGAGATGATATCTTATATTATTGAAGAATTGCATTCCTTTACCGAATGAAGTATCTTTGGAGGGAAAGTTCAACTTTGCGTGCAATTGAAAACAGAATTGAAGTTGCAAGTCATCCTTCAGCCGGTACTGCAATGGCTGCCTTTTTTCACGGTGCTAATGCTACACGGGAATCACTTGTAAGAAAATGGATTGATTAATCAATAAACATACTCTATGATTCTCTCATTATATGGTCATTATATAAACATGGACGGACGCTTTAAAATGATAAGTGCAATGTCAGTTGTTGGTCCTTCACAATATGACAAGACGGTGTTTGTTACGAATCTATCGAAAGTGCATCGCTACCTATTCACGTCACGTCTTACACACATTCACTGGTATTGTGGAATTCTACAACCAAATGTTTTGAAACAACTCAATGACTTGTGCAATCATCCCGCAATTATTAGCATCATCATGCGAATCATAATCATGAAAGTGCATCGCTACCTATTCACGTCACGTCTTACACACAGTCACTGGTATTGCGGAATTCTACAACCAAATGTTTTGAAACAACTCAAGTCAGAGATTTCGGGAGTGGAAATAAGCATGCGTCAAGGGTTCTCTCTCAACTGGTAACTGCCTGTGTAATTGCATGCATTTCTTGCGGTAAATCATCTCAAGAGGCCTTCGATATACATATTCGTCGTTAAATTCTAGTAGCCTTGAAAGACTGTATTGGTGCAATGATCAGACTTTAATCAGTTAATGAAGCGTAAGACTATATGACTGATATAGCTTACAAATGTTAACCGACTCATATTCGATTACCCTTGAGCCAACCTGGATCTATCAATCTCAAAGAGCCTTCCTTCTTTAGAACCAGTCTACAACAGAGAATCGTTACTGATGCAACTATTATTTACCTGTCTAAAGGATGTAACTAATTGTGTAAATTATTATCAATCTAACTATGACACTTATTCAACTGTCAAGCATGCTACAAATCCAATATCCTTTTAAAAAGATGTACATGCTATTTTTATTATTATCTTATTATTTAACTCGGAAATTAAACGAAATAAAGTGATGTATAAAGTTTTCTCTGATTTACTCAATCTAGAAGTTGAATGTGATAATTGTAAAATAGAGCTGTGTGAAATATTGTCAATCAACTAATACTATGCTGTTTGTATTTATACCCTGATTTTGTTTTGATTATACTACATCTCTCTATAATATGCATATGTTTTGTTCAATACACGACTTTGCAATATATTTTGAGTTCTTAATAGTTAAAGCCTGCCGCTCTACAAGTGAGCTATCCGGACAAATGCTGCATATTATTTATAAGTCTTGTTTTAATGGTTAATGTAGAAAAACAATTTGTGTAAATGAAATATATTCCAAAAAGTTGTAAATTTTACATCAAAATTGAACGTTAAAAATTCATTGGTAGTGCAGGACACCAACATTTTTCAGAAAGTTGACAATGCATAGGAATCTTCGTTCCACAACCTCCTGGACATAAGATCTAATCTTTTTCAAAGTCTCTTAAATAAATCCAAAGTTTAAAATATAAACAAAGTCTCTTAAATAAATCCAAAGTTTAAAATATATTTTTAAAAAACCAGTATGTAGTTAAGAAAATCGTTTATTAATAGAATTGGGTTATTCATTTACATTAAAGGCAAGTTCAACATATGTATAAATACTTAATTAAACAGATTCATATGTTAAGATAGTTAAAATGTTATGTATATACAGTATTTATATAACACTAGTTAAAGTCATTACATCAGTATAAGTTCAGCGTATGCATGCAAGTATAAGTAGTCAAATGTATGTACTGTATATAAAGAATACGATAATCAAAATGTCTTAGAATTAAACATGTAATAGTTATATTTCTTACATGTATAGATCCAATGTCTTCTGCTTTTTTGAACTCGATGGGCCACAATCATCATCATCATCATTATCGTATTCTTGTGTTTGCTGGCTCAATTTCAAAGAGTGGTACGATCTTGGCTTCCCTGTATCTAATTTGGTAGATTTTGAAAAAGACGCTAAATTTATGGCCCTTGGTTCCATTATCACCGCAGTAGAGGTTAGTGGCACGATATGACCCGGGTCCAAATTAAAACGGAGCTGGTATTATTTTCCCCCGCCAGTCGAATGATTCGAAATCCATTGATAATTCCAACCAAGCAGTTTGTCGGTCCTCAGAATATGTTGGCCTCGCTTTATAAAGACTTTTATCGGCATCAGTTGTGGTTTCGAAGAGTTGTTGCAGACTTTCTTCGATTTTACCCTCGAAATATTGAATTGCTAGAAAAATATCCAAATCGTCATCCTTTTCAATAGGCAAAACTGCATTATCCCGGGTATAGGCGTTGAACTTCCTTTCCAATATATTGGATTGTGTGCATACTTGTTTCTTGGACTGATCCCGCAAAGTCCTTATTACATGTTGCATTTTTCTATTGGTAATGCTTGCACCCTTCTTGCTGGTTTCTGTAGAAAATTGTTGTGCTTTTCCTAATGTAACTTCTTTTAAAGTGTCCGCGACCTTTGATGCATCCAAAACAATTTTAGACATCATGTCAGTTGTATAAAATTTTAAAATAATAACACAAGTTAATGCAAGGGCCGTCAAGAGTAGGAAGTAAACTGAATTTAGCGGCGTCAACTTGTAAACTTAAACTGATTTGTGAGAGAAAAAATAAATCTAGAAGAACGATTGTAAATGCAACCGATCGTGACGAGAACAGTAAGCAGAAGGAATAATAACAGTGAAAGCTTATCTATTTATACGTTTTTAGAACATAAAATAATTGTGTGGGGGTGTAGAAGGGTAGGGGGGTCATTATCTATTTATAAGTGTGGTCGAATCCAACTTTACTATACCACTGCGTTGCATTAATCGATTGATTCACTGATTTTTCTGGACATATGTCATTGTTTTCAAAATGTCATAACAATGCCTGAGACATGTTTCGTTTATGTGATAATGTTATTTGTTCACTTACTTTTCTTTTGTCGTATCGTGCAATGGATTCTATTGTTTTGCGTCCTGTGATCAAATGACATTGTTCTTTGGATAACCCTTATTTTCGTAGATTACTGACGCATGTTGGTTGTGCTGAATAGTTTAAATAGGTTTTGGAGAGACCAGCCCGCGAATTAATACTTTTCATGAGATCATGTAGAGAATTTTTTTCTAAAACCTTTTAGACTATAATAATATTTTGGTCTAGAGGATAAGCAATTCGATCCAGAAGGACGTTTTTAAAAAAAATGTTATGATAGTTTCTGGAAGTAGTATGGAATGGTGACCACTTGTACAGTGATGCTAGCATGAGGGATGATGGGAGAAGGGTGTGATGGGGGGAATGGAGGGATAGAGGGTTGTTAAAAAGGCAAATTTATTTTATTTCGCGCCAACATGATTAATTTCAATCAATTTTTAACATTTTCGCTCATTTTTTAAATCGTGTTCCTACTGACCTATTTAAAACAAGATCAAAGTCTTTTCCTACAAAATCGTAGACGGTCTCTTCGAATTAAAGGTACCCCAAGCGATTTAGTAATTTCTTATGGTAATAATAATTGATTATCAGTTTTTTTTACTTAGAATTAACCAATTAAGTATTTCAGAGTTTGCTTATGAATGGATGTAGGTGGTGATATTGCACGGAGCAGTTCAGACGAGGTGAACGCAAAACAACATCTTCATCATTATAAGATCAATCTTCGATTATATTGTAACAGTGGTGAAGGTCGGCCCCCATCACGTTTACGAGGCAACCGTTTACAAGGCCACTTTGTCGATGTGACAGTGGCCTGGTTTGACACGGTTTAATTTTCAAATCACCATAATTAATCAGCATAACGGATCTTATTAGTTCTGCAAATAATCAATTTATTGGGTATCCATATACTATGAAGTCGAGTATATGTACGGATATGCTCGAGCACGACATCTAGTCGTTTGAGGCCCAAATGGAGAATAGGTTACGACATTACCTGCGGTCAACGGAGACTCCGGACCTCAACCCTACACTTTTCGATTTGTTTCTGTATAACAATCCCAAACTACGGCCTACATTCAGAAATTCTACTCCACACGACGGACTCTACTGGGCCAAAAATACTGCCAACACGCTTGCCTTCAATTGGTAGGGGACAGATGCTGAGATGTCGGAGTTCGGCTCAGGGCGGTATCAATTTATGCTACGCTGCAACGTGGTGTATTTTGGACAATTCGTCAACTCTAGTTATGTTGCAAGCCTTAACTTTTGCCTTATTTAACTACGACATGAACCGATGGAGATTATGCTTGGGTCTTTATTCCCACGTACCTGTCTCATAATCGATACTTCGTCCTCTTCGAGTGCAACAGACACTACAATGGAGATACAGGCTGCAACTCTACCGATAATAGAAGGGGATGAACCCACTGTATTTTGGGGAGATTTCGCAGCGTCACACAAAATTCACCTAGAATGGGGGATGGGGAAGCAGCTCTATTGACATTAGTCGGTGGCGCTGCTCCTCAGAAGCGGAAGAAATCGACGCTCATTCGGCAGAATGTTATTCCTGTGTTGGGAGGAAACCCCGAAGAAGCAGAGGGTAACACGTAAAGTGAAGGAGTAAATAGTAAATTATAAGACTCTATATTTTACTGACACAACATGTTATCCAACACTAATCATTGTACTTGGCATCATTGCTTGTACCCCTAATCATGTGTCATGTGTACTCTCTATCTATGTTCAATTATATTATACCTATTCTGAATATAAATTTGAATTTTATATGTTTTTCCCACTTGTCTAATTTTTTTTGCCTGCGACAGGTATACTCCTCATTATAAGCAAACCACTCCCGCAAATTAATATATAGGCCGGAATTAACCTCTAAAACTTGAGTATATATTGTATCGTTACAGGGCAGGTCGTTTAAGCCATCGACATTTAAGCCATAGTATAATTATGTACACATTGGAAAAGTATTTAAATAAGACAAATCTAATTTATTGACTAACGCTTTCTGCCATCGAGAAACCGATAATGTACCGAATGACTATACGGGAGCGTTGAAGTTGGATTTGAGTGGGCAAACGCCAAGAAACGAAAGACGCCCCACATACCAAATGATATTCCACTTTTATAGACCTTCTTGCATATTTAGGCAATTAAATTATGTGTTTATACATCATGTTTGCATTTATTCTTTATATTATAGAGTTTTGAAGCAGTAGATGTATACACTGTATACTGATAATAGTCTCTCTCAAAATGTAACATTCTTAAATAAAAGCAGTATGTAAATATAATGAAATTATGTCTTTTTGCTCATAACTAATATTTTACCATTATAAAAAATGTTGACCATAATTAATTGAAGATTGTAAGTATAATTTTATAGTAAAACAGCGATTTCTATAATAAGAGGGATTTTTAAACTAACCGAATAGTTTTCATTATTAATAAAAAATGGAAAAGTATGAAAATTGAGTTGACCAATCTCGTTTATTATTAATTTTTATAAGTCATTTATAAAATATACATAATAACAATTAATATATCAAATAACATAGAAGATTTAGAGACAAACTATTTGTGAAAAGTATTTCTCAATATCATGCAGTATACATATTAGTCAGCATTTTCACATGTTAGTAATTGTTTATGATTATAATTCACACTATGTCCAAGTACAAGACGATGATATAAGTAATAGAGACATTAAGCACTACATTGAGTAGTTAGCGTTCCTTGAATAAAATGTGTATGAATCACACAAACTATTGTCCTTACTAAATTATTCTTTTCCGAAATCAGCGAATGTGGATGTTGGATGTCCATAAAAGTGAAGCTGCTATTCCATTAAAAGATATGTCAGCTATGGTTATTGCTGGACCTAGTCAAATAACCTTAAAATGTAATAGTTGATATAATACCGAAAAACAATCACTAGTTCACTGGCTAGTATTATTCACTATAATTTGTTCAGTATATTATTTTATTCAAGTCATCACATAATGTGAACCAGATAAGGTGTATTGGATGACAAATGTATCCTAAGGAAAAGTGTTTCCTTACTCGGGCATACAAGTATGCCATCAATCAATGTTCATATTTTACTCTTTTTCTCAATATCAACATCAGCAGAAAAACACAGACGAATTGCGTGTACGCTCATGTATCCTCCCGGAAGATATCTATCTCCCAATCAGTCAGCACATAATAAAGACTATAACACATAGTGAACTATAAAGCATGTTGATCTGGCAATATACATATACCATATCTTTTGTGACTGTATTCTTTATCATAATATACCTGAAACGTGTAAATTTCAGTCAGACAATGTACTCTCTCCCCCGATTTCTCTATAACGCCCTTAGAACTCGTCTCCATCAGGGGTAGACTAGGAAGCAACTCTACCACCGGTAGCACTTCAAAATAAAAATAAGTATATACTACAACATCATAATTATACTGCTGTCTTGGAGAAACTCCAAAGAAAACTTTGGGGGGGAACACAGAAGGTCTAACAGGGATTCAAACCATGGACCTTGAACCATAGACCAATATACAATGTAGTTGATACATGTTAATACACGTTAACACCTTAGAAAATAAATGAATCCAATAAATTAACAAAACTATTTTATTTTCATTTTTACTTTTATATAAATATTAAATATAGTTATTACCATAATTTGTCATTTTTCCTCGTTTCTGCATACGCCATTGTCATCAATAGAACGGAAATAAATCGATTAAAACAAAATGACAAAATGTTTGCATGATGTATTGTAATTACTGATGAACACTTATTATATAAATGTTCAAATATTTATTAATACATGCAAACTTATTGAAGTGAGAAAACCAGTCAGTGTTTCCATTCTTTACTGGCATTAGGAGAATTGGGATCGATGTCAAGCCGTTGAGGGCGGAGCAGTTTTGCCAT
>JAUZND010003659.1:0-12130 GCA_034780555.1 Coelogynopora nodosa
ATATTGTTAGCACTTATATATTGTTAGCACTTATATATGGTTAGCACTTATATATGGTTATCACTTATATATTGTTAGCACTTATAAATTATTAGCACTTATATATTGTTAGCACTTATATATTGTTAGCACTTATATATGGTTAGCACTTATATATGGTTATCACTTATATATTGTTAATACATATATATAGTACTTATATATTTATAGTACTTATATATGTATAGCGTTTATATATTGTTAGCACTTATATATTCATATACAAGTGTATTTTACTAAATTAAAATCAATTTATGTAAAAAAAGTTTAGTACAAATTATATTGTTGCATTTTACTAACCATACGAGTAATACATAAACAAAACGCAGCAAATTGAAACTTGGATTTTTTACAAAGATCATACTAATATCATTCAAGATCTTGTTAAGACCTTGGATTTCTTGGTGTGATCTGGAGGCTGAATAAAATATTAGATTTATTTTGTAAGATCGTTGTGAAAAATGTAAGCTATATTTATAATTTTAAATTTATTATTCAGATTTCAATTTATCGATTATAGTATTTACAAATGTTGTTAGAAACTCATAATACTATTGTATAATTAACCGCAAGAAAACGTTGTTGCAGAAGAACAATTAATCAATTAATACATTTATCTACTAAATTTATTTAATTGAAATAAATGAAACTGTAAATTTACCCTGTAAACTTATTCATATGGTGTATATTCATGAAATGAAACAATAAATAATGAAAGTATTATTATTGTAAGAATTCATTTTCTATTAAATTTTATCCATTAACATATATTCTTTTTATAAATGTAGGCTAAGAGATGCCTACGTGTAACTTCTGCAGCAAATACAGCAGCTGCTTTGTATCACAGCAATACTATTTCATTATTTCTGTCAGACAGCTGTATATATTTGGCGAACATTTATAATATAATATCAACCAGTTTTGCTATCTTATTAAAACTCTATTCCACCTCCCTAATTGTCTCAACTGTAGGCCTACATTGTTTCTACAAGGGTAAGGATCTGTTTTATAGTGAAAAAATATATGTTTCTATTATTTAAACCTCAATTTAAAATTGAGATACGTGATTAAATTATCAAATTTCCTCCCCACAAAACATATTTAAAAAAATTTATTTTACTATTTAAATTTCATATGAATAACTAAGCTTGGCACAATTTCCTTTATAAGAAACAAAAGTGACGTATGATAAATATAATATTGTATCATCATAATATTGTAACATTATCAAATGGTAACAACTTCAATTTTTTATAAATACGTTAAAAATTATCTCAAAATATTCCTGTCCCCAGAGATGTATAGAATATATATAAACTAAACCATAGTTTATAGAATACAAAAATAATTTAATTAATAAATGCTGAATATTTAATCACTTTCTTGGGTACTGTCATCTGCTTAACAGTTCTAATATCTCTGCATTTCATATATGCGATCGATTTCACTTGTTGAACTTTGTTTTTCAATTCTACTCGTTGACTTTTTTTTTTTTTTTATATAATTGTCACAAACATTTCGGTGACAAATTAACAATTTTAGGCATTCTGAACAAACTCAGAAGAGTTGCTAAACACTCGACAGACACAGCTGTCTGCCAGGGAGAGATAAGGTACACTGCTGGGATTCGAACCCGCTACCTTCACACTAAGTCACCAGCACCTTAACCGACTGGGCTATCTCACCCCCTTTACTGTGAACCCTAACGAACCAATAATTATACAGATTTGTAACGTGATCAGATATAGTTTTCATGTTGCGAGAATTTTAGAATAGTTGTGTTCACATTTCTTTTAAACGGAAATATATATTTTTATGATAGCTTGAATTTAATCCTAGTTATAATACGATCTTTCAAACTCGACTAATTTTGTTGTTCTGTGACACGTGGTTCCGATTTCGTTATTTACATGGTGATGTCGTCTCTTTATAGGTAGCACTAATACACCGTGCCACCCTTTTATATCAATTTAGTTTATCCGAAATTGGGGTTAATTGTTTCTGGAAATAGATAGCGTTTATTCGGCGTGTGACCAGAATATATGATATATGTTATAAATACAGCTTGCAACGGAAAGAGGAAAAAAGTCATTTTTAGTCTTCTGTATTGTTTAGTAGAATGATAAATATTTTGTTAACTTCTGTGTAATATAGTTTTTAAATTGAAGTATAAGTGCTAGTGTAACTGTCATTTTTGTAACTAATACATACAGTAATTATCTACATCCAGTAAATATTGGAACGCATAATTTAATTGATTTGTATATAAGCGTCATAGCATGCTTTGTATCGATATTGAAATCAAACATTTAAATATCTGAATATCAAAGACATGATCTGATAAACTCACACAGAAAGAAAACATAATTATTGATAGAAAACTTTTGGACAAACAGAAACAAATAAAACATTGAGATGGGTGATATTTCTCATCAAAATATTATTTAAAAATATATATCTAAGAAATGTTAACTAAAAGTGAGCCACTTTTAGTTGGCGAAAAGTACAGCAGCAAAGTAAAAGTGTACTAAATGTACATATAATTGCGTTTAGCTACGTTGTACCTACCCTAGCAATTTGCTTCCTTGTCAAATTTTGGTATCATTCATTTTATCGTCTGAAGTTTCTGCAGGAATATGTCTTCATTTTTCGAAACCTTCTATTTAATTATCTGTTGTCCAATTCATATTGACTAATTGATTACGAAATTGGTACACATATATCTTATATTAAAATAATATACAGTGAAATTCCATTTCCATAACAGATTTTTTGATTATTACGTCATAAAAAACAATGATCAGTGGCTGACAATTATAGAAATGTAATAAAGAAATATCATTTAGATCTCAAATTGAAATGTTAAACAGTTGCTTATGAGATATTACATATCTATAATAACTATTGAAACTAGATGAGAACTGGAATATTTTATTTTAGTTGTACCAGAAGATTTAGACCAGTCCAGACCATGTATTAACATTAAGTGTTGCCCAACTTCAAACGGTGTTGCACTTTGATTACCTATAGTGAATTAAATATAGAAATATATTATAGATTGTAAACGATAAGTTGTAATAAAGGGAAGAATTTTATTACAAAATGTAGAAAGTTGATGTTTTATAAGTAGAAATATATTTTTTTAAATAATTGAATTATGTGTTACAGTATTGCTTTTTTCCAAGAAATTGTATTCAGTGTAGTAATATCGGATACAAAAATTTATAATTTTTGCTTTATTAATACTTTTTTATACATTGGAAAATAAATCTAAAAAATACTGTAACAATTAATTTGTGATGCCCCTATAATTTTCTATATACAATGAAAGTACTTAAATGTAACTTGTATATTCTATATACAGTACATCTACATAAACCCTATAAATCCTGACCCTAACCCTTTGTAACGCGGCATTGTTTTATTTTTTAATTATCAAATAATGATTCCACTTATGTATATAATGATAGAGCTTAATCACTCCAAAATGTATGTAAGATCCAAATTAAATTATACTAAATATAGAAATCAATAAAACGAATAAAACGCAAATTTAAAAATATTTTTGAGTTCTATAAATTATATGTATTTTTTAAATCTATTTTTCTATTAGAGTAGACAGAATTTTAAACTGAATTATAAACATGAGAATACATTTGTTTTTAATATTCTTATACAAAATACATGTACACTATTAAACTGATGCATAGTTCTATGTTTACATGTATTAGGCACTACATATTTTAAGCATACTAACTTAGTATTGCTTTTAAAGGCAATTAAACATTAATTTGTTTTAATGTATTCAGGATATTATATGCCGTTATATTTTCAATATAATTGTTCATGTTAATAATTCAAATTTATTTTATTTTAATATATAAAATGCTAATGAATTAGCTCATATCTTTCTGCCGTTTTGTATATTAGAAATGTTAGAAATTATAATTTCTACAAAGATCGATGGGGAAAGAGTTGAGAAAGAAAGGTAATTTGGTTTCATTACAAAGACGTTGATTGCGTGACTGTTTTAATCTCCCGCACTCCCGCAGTGCCTCTTCTTAAAAGTAATCATCTTCCAACACATTTTCTATCAAATTAGAGCTAATAATATTCAATATGTAGAATATGACAAGTTACAGTAAACAATACATAATTTACAACTCTATATTCTAATCAATAAAATGCACATCATAGCCGTTAATGACTTCATTGTTAGTATTAATATGTATGAATGTGAATAAAATACACGGTCAGGAACTGATTTTATGACACGTGTTACAAATTGCTACATATATTTTGTTCCATGTAGAAATTTTGATTCAGGGTAAGATGTAGATATGAACTTATTTAGTTGAAATTTAAACATATTTTAAAGCAAGAAATACATTTTCATATTTTTTGTAAACATTTAAAATTATATATATTGATTTTGTTTTTAATTTAAATGTTAAATATTTAAATTAGAAAGTTTATTATAAATCAAATCAATAAAAATGTTAAACCAAAAAAGATATATAATCATCTAACTTTAAACAAACTCCAGAAAATATTGCTGGAAAGAACAATTTCGGAGTTGATTACTGATCTGCGAAGTTAGTTCCTTCAATGACCAAAATTGGCTAAAGCCAAACATATGAATATAATTTTTGTGGAAGATTGTACTTTCGACTCTTATTTTCTAAATTTTTGCTCATTATATATGCTAAACCTATTACAAATAAGAGGTCTAATTCCTAACTAATCTACGACATTATTTAATAGTCGATAAACAATTAAATTAAAATAACCTTCATCAATCAATACTTTAAGAATATTCAGATGAACATATACAATACATATCACCAACCACTATTATAGTTAGGTATCACACATAACATCCATCAAGAATGTATATAAATGGTCTCTTTAATGAGGCTAGAGAATAAGTTTATAAAGATTTATACAGCGTAAGTTGGCTTCAGTTTGTTTTAATTTAATAATTAAAACAACCGCCTTCTGACTGGTTCGAGAATTGGATACCGCAACATGATGTTATATAAACAGGCGGTTTGCGATAGTTGGAATAGTTGGTGCTATTTACCAATGGTTTGTTAACAGCAACAAGATCAAGGTTTTGTGTTGGTTGGTAATAAATGCCTCAATAACTACTAGTTTTGGAGACTTTACAAGATGTAATTTTAAGTGATTTTGGTCTGTCTTGATGACTGTGTCTGTCTGGATGAATATTATATTATAAAATAAATAAGTCAATAGAAATATCAATTTCAATAGCATACTATTTTGTTATTTAGAACATAATCTGGGACCTTGAATTATATACTTAGTTTTTCATCTTTTACTAGTTTTTGACAAATTTCAGACGTTCAGAGTAAATAGTAAGTTAAAAAAATTTATTCAAAAATAATTTTGTTAAATATAATTTAATTATTATTAATTTTTAATCGCATAATATCGATATATACTATCAAGAATGCTTGATTTGCTATTTTGTAACATATGTTAAAATATTCTATTGATTAAACCGAACGACTTTTTTTTATAAATGCATCAAAGGGGTTCGTGTCAATTGGAACTTTTAATATAAAATAATTTGATTTTCTTGTCGATAAGTATGCCTAAAATAATAATAAATTACATATTTTCTATTTATATTGTTATTAATTTTTTTATTGTCATATAAAATTAATAAGTTGCATTAAACATTTTTCTCATTGTCATATAAAATTAATAAGTTGCATTAAACATTTTCTCATGTTATACATCTTTATATATAATTTTATTCTTGAAAAAATATACTCACATTTACTAATAGATAAATAAATACACTTAAAAAATTGAATAAGTCTTTATTTAATGTTTATACAAAAAAATAACTTACAACACAAGTATTTTATGTTAAATAAATAAATATTATAAAATTAGATCAGTCAACTAGAACTTATTCTCGTCCTTATTTCAATGTATATATAAAATAAATATACGTTACATTAATATTTTCTGAAATATCTTTGAAAAACTATTTGATATAATAATTTTAAAAAATTAAAACTTTTAATTCGTGACTTTCATTGTCGTAGTCTAATTTAACTAATTCAAACTGCGGAAGGCAGAATTTATTGAGAAAACAAATATTTTTCATTCATATGCAAACTCATAACACTGTCGCTTAACAATTTTAAAACAATTTTAATACGAATCACTTGGGTATTTTTATTTCTCAATAGAATATATATACACCCATAGAGACAAAGCTGTCACAAAGCATCCTAAAATCCCAAAACACAGAATCCCCGAAAGAGTTAAAATGTGGCATTTGTTGACGTGAGGTTATAATAGTGTGTCATTTTGCGGAAAGGCATGGCTTCTTAATGAAAAATGTAGAAGTTTATGGGCTGACAGATGATGATATTCAGGGGAGCTAATATAGACTCTCGAAATTATTTCGAGATTTTTTCTCTTGAAGATAGAATTGAAAAATATTTTAATGAAAAGTTAATGAAATTCGACTCTTATACTTTTCTATGTTATGACATCAGCCTGTCTGGCATTAATTCCCACAACACACAGTGTGACTGCCTTTGACGTGCTAGACCTGGCGAAGTAAGAGCTTGTCAAAAACAGACCTCATCTATTTTCATTTCGATTTCACTTTTCATCTACAGTTGTTGATCGAGTTCACCGCTAAATCTTCCTAAATGATCAGAATTTCGTTTTTTTATATTCGATGTCAACGCCATAGCTGTACACTTAATCAATCATATTTATGTAGAAATGACAACATGAAATCATTTATATAAAATATTAATCGATCACTACAAAACGAACTACACATCGTTATCATCCGATTGCGTGAGTTGTATGCATGTGTCTACTCTACTGAGGGGCTTAGACTAGAAAGAGAGAGGAGAGAGGATTTAATATCTCTCTCATTTGAGCTACATCTGTTGGCTCATTCATTCAATTAGCGTTAAAGCTTGAATATTTCAGGACAGAAAAACGAAAATAAGAATTACTTTCATCTCGGCTCTTGGTGGTTGATTGATAACCACAAAACACAATCAACAGACTAGACTGTTTAATGATTAGAAAGTAGAAAAATTCTGGTGAGAGGGAAAGCCTGAGAGTCCAGGAAGTTTGTTTATCCGATTATTCATGCCACGGCCCAGGAGAAGACCCAAATGGTACACCCAATACTGAAAACGATTCGACGGAAATTGCTCGCTTCCATTGTTTCATTTTTTCTGTCTCCCTCCACTTTTGGCAGCGCTGCTTCTGTCTCAGTCTCGCATAGTTTCGTTCGAATAGGACGCAGTACACAGTAGTCGTGCAGCCAAAGGAAAAAGATGTAGAACAAAAGACGACCGCCGCGCTTCTTCCCTCAATATTTGAAATCAGTCAGATGAAGCTGTCTGTCATCTGTTTTATCGGATCGACTAAACAGCTTCCATCTTGCGTACAGTTAGTATCCCTTCGTGTGAGAAAAAATGAGTTTACTATTGGATAGAAATATTGGTGTTAGTGTCGACGAAGAAGAAGAAGATGTCGGACGATGTTGTCGTCAGGGGTTCAAACGATTTATTGATCCGCACTAGGAAAATATTTGTGGAAGTTGGGAGGTTACATCAGAGGTCATGGACAATGGAAATTTGATAGACTATTTTAAATATATTTAATTTGCATTTATAATATTGATTGATATGTTTTTCTTAAATTTAAATGAAAATATCAGTCTAAAAAGTATCCATTTATAAAAAATTCAAAATTAGGGTTATTTTTTAATTTTTTTAAAAATATTATTTATTTTATCTTATTTTATTCAATGTCATGCAAAGCGGTTAACAGTGGAAATATAAATGATTTTTTGTAAATTATTGCAGTTATTCATACACGCGATTTTTAAAGTATTTAAAATAACTCTATAAATTCTAATTGTACCAAAATACAATAAATTATTGCTCGTTTCCTTAACTATGAAATAACAGTTTATAAAACTGTTGTAAAATGGACGTCGTTTAAATTACGCTTTAGCCGTACAATGATATCAGAAATATTAGAATCTATGTAAAATGCATACTGCTTTATATTTATCGAAATAAAGCACAAAATTGCAGTTTCTAAAATCAGTTTGAAATTTTTTTAATATTTTAGAAAAATCAATAATCATCTATATATTTTTTTTACTATTATCGCCTTCTGCAGTTCGCTACTTATCCACCACAGAAAATATACCTAACGTTGTGTTGTTAATCATAAAAATGTTCAAATTAAGAAGTGACTCATAATTATCTTAATTAGTCCCTTTTGTCTACAATCTTCTACAACAATAAACTAGTTCGAGCCTCACTAGAGCATACCGAAAACAAATGTGTCATCATTGAGGCCTCTTGGCGCCCCTAAATGAATACAAAACTGTTGAGTAACTTCTTTTCTTCTAATTCAAAAGATAAACGACATTTTCGATTATCTTGCCTGATCGCCTATATTAAATTCTGAGAGCAATAAATTTCGGAGCGTTAGCACTAAAATTCAATTCTGTATGAATTTTGGTGATAAAGTTATTGAGTGAGACAGAAAAAAGATAATGTATTAAATCTGGGTGAATTATTGCTTTAAGTATATTGTTACCTAGCTCTGGCTGAAGTATTTTATGCACCTAACGAAGACATTAATTTTATCACAAATATTTGTTGCTCTTCAAGGGAATTGTAACCGTTTTTAGGATAGTGAAATCCTAATTAGTTTACGTCACTTTAAAATAGGTGTATGGTTTACGAGTGCAAAAATGTTTACAAGAGTTGGGATTATTTTAGTGTTCGCAAATTAAATTTTGGCTTTGGGGGTATACAGAAAAGTGGTTTCCAAATGAATGAATCTTAAATTTCGAATATAATGTTTCAAATAAAATCAGCCTCATAAGCTGACATTTTTTTTATTGTATAATAAAATTCTATACGTAACGCATAAATTGACATTTTTAAATAACAGAGCGCTTTCGATCTTAGTAAATTTCTTCATAAATATGTATACGTATGTTTATGGTATGTTTAATTGATTTTAGGTTAAATAATTTTAATTTAAAATTATATACATGACTATTTCAGTACGTATTTCATCATCAAAGATTTATATCATAATCATTACAATTAACACAGAATTCCTTGATGTCTTCAACCAGAGCTAATTCTTCAGACAAAGATCTTATTGATATATTATATTATTCTGTTTGATAAAATAGAATATTTCATAACATATTTGTCAAGTGCAGATTATATATAACATATATTTTTGAATATATATATATATTTTATCAATTGATTATATATTTGGTCTTAAAAATAACATTTCGTAAGTACTACATAATTTAAAATAAAATGTATTATTTTGCTTTTGAAATAAAACATTAATACTACATCAATAAATATAATATCTTGAAATTACAAATTTTAGATTCGTTAAAAAAGTAAATGTAGCCTTTTGATTTACATGTCATATCATTATGTGCCATTATAAAATTATTAAATGGACTACATTTGAATTAAATTACGTTAATTATAATTTATTTTATGTATGAACGAATTGAAGTGAAATATTAGCCTATCGATTAAATAATATTATTAATATATAATAATATAGAGTATAATATACTTTTAATGAGTATCGGTTTTTTTATCGATTTTAATAAACATTTATTCGCTTTTTATATATTAAATTATTATTATTTTATCATGTTTTTTAATGTTTAATGTTTTAGTGTTTTAATTTTTAGGGTTTATTAGCCATCTAATTTAAAATTAGAAAATGTTATATTTGTATATTTGTATCTATTTGTATCTATTTGTATCTATTGTATTTAGCTGTATCTATTTGTATATATATTTAGTGATTCGTTATTACGCTATGCTTATATTTGTAGTTAACTTAATAATCATTATTTTATTTTAATATCATTTAAATTTTTTATGTAAATTGATATTGTCATAATGCAAGATGGTTTAAAAATGTTTGGAACGGTAACAAAAACACATAAATAAAAGTATAAATAAATGAACACTTATTGACAAAATTTAGTGAAAAAATAATAAAACTCATAAAATTTCTATATTATTTGCTAATAAAATTACACTATTATATAGCTTTGCGATTAATTTTCTAATTTTTTAATTGCTACTTATTTATATGAGAAAAAAAAAGTTCATTATCGTTTTTTTATCGTATTACATTAACACATATATTTTGTATCAATAGATTTTGATCCTATATTGTTCTATGTAAATCGATTCATATATGAAATAAATTATAATTTTAAATTATATTCAAGTACCTAGAGGGGTTTGTAAGGTATTCCTGAATTCAAACGTATTTCATTGGTATGGGTATATGGTCTGCTGATGAGTCCTAATAAGGACGAAACATCGCTTTTCAGATCTACCTGCAGAGGAATATATATTCTTCATTAAAGTACCTATTTAAAAGGTTTCGTTTATTTTTAACGTATTATTTGACTTCCTTAAGTTTTTTTAGCATGGACAACGCTGCGGGGAGGGGACAATGTGGGTCTTTGCCCTATCAATATTATACTTTGATAATTATTATTTTATACTCCTGAAAAAATATTAGTGCCCTTTTGAGTATTCTTTATAATAACCAAAAGATTATTACTATTTATCAGACTTGTGGATCCTGTATAAATGTACAATTTTACCGAACCCCAAACAAAATTCAACATATATTTTTTAATTGACTAGGGCTTAATTACTTTATATTAGATGAAATAGTTTAATTTATATAAATGACCATTAAGCCACACAATTATTCAAAGATTCTCATATTCTAAATATTAAAAAAATTAAAATTATATAAAATATAATATAGTACTCATATGTATTTTTGGCATGTGATTATCCTTAAACAAGGATTAATATAATTATCTATAAACTCATATTATTATCTAGATATCATAATATGATGTCATCAATCTATAAATTTAAATTCAAATATTCGTCACAAATAATATTGATTCATTTAGTAAAGTTTTTAAAATGATTAAATAAAGAAAAATACTAATTAAGAAAGAAAAGAAAATAAAGAAAAAATGAAATACAAAAAAAAGTCTATTATAACAAATTATTTTCATCGAGATGCAGATATAAATGATATTTATTACGCTTCATATTTATTGAAATATTTTCACATAAAATCTTCAATCCATAAAATTATATATTTTATTTTTCATAATTGTGATTCTTAGTTTAAGGTTCTTCCATGTGATATGAATTTTATTTGTTCCTATTTAAGGTGTCAACATTTTCGAAACAATTCTAATTATTCAATTATATTTAATGGATTAATTCTTAAACATGTAATAATTCTTCAAACAAAAATCTAA
This sequence comes from Coelogynopora nodosa, assembly GCA_034780555.1. Taxonomy (NCBI): domain Eukaryota; kingdom Metazoa; phylum Platyhelminthes; order Proseriata; family Coelogynoporidae; genus Coelogynopora; species Coelogynopora nodosa. The sequence goes on from JAUZND010003659.1 coordinate 11,429, forward strand.
TTATATATTTATATAAAGTGACGTTTCGAGACATATTTTCAAATATTTCACATCAATTATATATATATATATATATATTACTCTTCTATGTTGATTTATTTATATTAATAAATGATATTTCATTATAATAAATTTCATTTAGTAGTTTGATTAGTAGTTTTCTTATTATATACGTGAGTTATCTTAATATAGTAACATACATTTCTAAAATACAACTTGAAAACAATAATTTTACACATAACAATATTGCTTATGATGAAAACGCACAACATAAATCGGCTCTTAATTATTCATTATAAATTGTTACTTCACAGTTGCTAAGTGGGTGAGCTAAGTTACTTCCTCAGAGGAGGCGAAAGATGGTCGGAGATAGGGAAGACCGCTTCATTCAGGAGGACACAGGGCTCGCTTTTGACCAACCATCTCCGTGGTGATCTCATATGTCCTCAAGAGTCTTTTGTTGGAAGGTATACTTGAAGGTATATGGAATATATACTGGAAGCACATATCTGTTCCACCATTGTTTATATCGCTTCTCACGTGCGGCACTTATCTTCGCGAGGAATCGAGTACGACCTATTTTCTCGCTTGCAAATGTCTGTATTGTGTTATTCATTTTTATATGTAGGCTAATATACTCTTGGATATACATATACCACCATATAGTCATTAGTCATTAGTCATAGTCGGTTTTATTATTAT